>VLTN01000109.1:0-37185 GCA_008330645.1 Cafeteria roenbergensis
CCTGGGCCGCGCCACGGGCTCCGTGCGCACGCGGGCCGGCGCGGCGCAGGGGATCGTGGTCCGCCCAGGCCGCCGGCCGGCACGACGCTGTGGTGCGACGGCCGGGCGGCGCCGGGGTCCGGAGTCGGAGTCCGGAGTCGAACCCGAACGGTTTTGTGCGGCAACGCGTCGTCTGGGAGATTCGACAAGGCGACCTTCCCGCACCCTACTTCGCAACAGCTCAACGCCGCACGGCCCGGGCGCGGTTCGTGATCGACCACCTGTACCTGGGGTCGCCGACCAGCATTCCTCCGTCCGCGCCCCCTCGGCTTCCACCTCCGAGACCATGCCCGACGACCGGTCCAGCAATCGTGCTGGCAACGTCTCCGGACCCGGGGTATCGCCGGTCGAGCTTGCCCGTGGAGGCTGGCACGTACGTGGGTGTTTCGCTGGTCAGCCCGCTTGCGGGAGGCCCTCGCTTGGGCACAAGCCAGATGGACCTCCGACGTCGCCTTGCATCATCAGGCGCTCAAAACCGCTGTCAGCTGCCTCGAGCAGCCATTCCTCAGCCTGCGGCTGTCAGTGAACTTCAACCTTGTCGATTGTTGCAGAGCATTCGCAGCTGCTGCTGCCTCCGAGCGTTAATCATGTCCAGCGGGGCGGCAATGGACGTTCGCGGCGAGCTGTCGGGCGTGCGGCACCTCACGCTGGATTGCGGGCGCCGCCGTGTCGCTGGGCGGGTCGGCGGCGTTCGGGTCCAGGACGCGTCCACCTCGGGCGTGGACGGCGAGTGGCCCGCGTGTGGCGTGCGCCGCCGGCGTGGCGTCGTGCTCGTCGGCGGGCGGGGCGAGGCGGCGCAGGCCGGTACGGCCTTCGAGTCGCTCGCTCCTCGGCGACGCGTCCCTCACGCTCGACGCGGGCGTGCGGTCGGTGGGCGCGGCCGCAGGTTGGACGTGCTGGCCACCGTCCGCAGAAGTGACGGCCGCTGGGTCCGCGCACGACGCAGCTGCGGCTGGTCGCGCGCGACGGAACTGCGCCTGGCGCCCGCGCCGCCATCCGCGCCGACGGCAATCGGGTTCGCCGGCGGGAGCGGGACGCGAGCCTGCTTCGAGGGCGACGACGCCGGCGAGGGCGGGATGCACGGCGGCGGGCCGGCGGGACAGACCTGCGGCGACTACGAGTGGCCCGTGCTGGCCGGCGCGGGCGGGTCGGGCGGGGCGTCGGGCGGGTCGGCGGGGGGTCGTTGCTCATCCAGTGCAACTTCACCGCGTCCAGCTCCGTCGACCTCGCCGGCCTCGTGACCGTGGACGGCGCTCCCGGTCGTGCAGCGCGGTTGCGGGTGAAGTCGCCGGCGGAGGCGGAGCTGCTGGCTCGCTGCTTGTGGTCGCGTCACGCCTGTCGGGGACTGGTGTCATTTTGCTTCAGGTGGGGATGCGGTGCCTGCTGGCTCCGGCTGGGCCCAGCAACGGCGGTTCCGGTGGGCGGATCTCGTTTTTGGGTGGCACCTCGACGTTTGAAGAACATTGAGCTGCTTTCGCGCCTCGAGATTCTCGGTCACGCCACCATCAGCGTCAAGCCTGGGGGGCACTCCCCCGATTCAGAATTGTCTCTCCTCCAAGTTGAGCAGGTTTCCGGGGACGGCAGCGGCAGCCTTCGTCTGCAGGCCGGCACTTCGGTCGTCGTAACCGGGGGCGCCGCGTCGTGGAGCTCCTCCAACACGGAGACGCATGCGATTGTGCGGGACTCTGCAGAGGTCGCTACGTATTCCGTTCAGCGCGTGGTGACAACCCAGGCCGAGCTCAAGGGGTTGCGCATTGCTGTGGACGTCGGCGCCCAGGTCGTCCTGCCTCCGAGCATCGCCGTTTGCAACGCCACCGTGGAGGCGGCCGGGAGCGTGATTGGGCCGCGAACCATCAAGCACTGTGACGCTGACGGGGACGACGTGGGCCCACTGCCCGTGACGGGGTGTACCAACAGCTCCGCTGAGAACTTCAACCCTGCCGCCACGGTGTCCAACAGCTCGATGTGCGCGTTCGACCGCATCCCGGGCTGCACAAACCAGCTCGCACTGAACTTCAGCCCCTTGGCAGAAGTGAATGATGGCTCGTGTACATTCAGCGACTCGTTCGCTAGCGGCTGCGCGTACGACGCGGCGCTGAACTTCCTGCCCGGCTCGCTCGACGACGGCTCCTGCAAGTTCCCAGACTACATCGGACTGGAGCAGCGGTTCAACCGGCTCAACTCATCCTGCGCAGACGAGCGGACAACGCTGCTGCTGCAAAATCAGATGCTGCTCCAGCTGCTGGAGGGGGCAGGGAGCGGCAATGCGAGCTGCGGGTCTGTGGCCAGTGCTGACCTGCTCGCTCAGTTCAAGGCGCTTGACGACGCCCTGCAGGCGATGCGCGCTGACCGGGACGAAGCGCTGGATGCCTCCATGCTGCTCGACTTCCAACTCAGAGACGCCAGGCGCGACCTTGCCCTGGCAATTCAGCTGGCTGCTATCCGCGCCACCCGCATCGTGGGCTTGGAGTCGAGGACGATCGAGCTGGAGACGGCTTTGGGCGACGCTCGCTCTCAAGTCAGCTCGCTGACGCTAGAGTTGGCGGCGGAACAAGCGCAAGGTGCTCAGGCGGAACAGCGAGCAGCCGACCTGGCGCTTGAGGTGGAGAGCCTTCGGGGAAGCATTGCCATGCTGAACGCCTCTCTCGCGACGCTCAGCGCTGAACAGCTTCAGTCCAGCTTGTTGGCCCAACGGCGACTTGCCATGGTTGAAGAGCTCCAAGCTCAGCTGGCTGGACTTGAGCTGGAGGCGCAGCTGCTCAGGACGGACAATGCAGTGCTCTCGAGCTCGTGCGGCGTGCTGGACTGGACAGACTCGGTCGACCCTTGCCCTGTGAACGGGCCGGTGGCTTGCTCTTCGCTCAGCTCGGCTGGCTCGGTGTGCAAGTCGGGGTCATCTTGCGCGAGCGGCGTCTGCAAGCGCGGAAACTGCACCCAAGCCAGCTGCGCTGACGGAATCCGGCAGGGGTCGCCCGGGGAAGATCACTTTGAGACCGACACCGACTGCGGCGGGACCTGTGGGCCGTGCGACCGCGGCTCGCGCTGTCAGAATGCCTCCGACTGCAGCGATGGCCTGGCATGCCTCTTGGGCACCTGCCAGGCCAGCTCGCTGGATCCCAGCTCGGGCGGTGGCGCCTCGGCAGCGGTGGACGTCAATGCCACTGGCCTCGACGACTTCAGCCACTGTGCTTCCTCCCAGCAGTGCACCTCGGGTGTGTGCCGGTCGGTGGGCGCAGCCTTCAGCACTCCGAGCGTCGACGCGCCAGGACTCTGCGCGCCTCCCAGCCTCTCTGACGGCGTGACCAACGGGGACGAGCCTTGCTCTGACCGGCTGGCGGGCGCCGGCATGTGCCAGCTTGGCGAGACTTGCCGCGTTGAGACGGATTGCGCCACGGGAGGGGCTTGCAGCGGCGGCGTGTGCCAGGCCGCCAGCTGCGACGACGGCGTGTTCAACCCCGCCGCCGAGAGCGACGTCGACTGCGGATCCGCCCCGGGGGGCGGAAACGCCTCTGTCGGCTGCCCTGGCTGCCCCGTGGGGCGCGGTGCAGCGCGGATGCCGACTGCCTGTCCGGCTCGTGCTTGGGAGCGCGTGCGCGTCGCTGCCGTCGTGCTTCAACCAGGTCAGGACGGCAAAGAGACGTGCACCGACGGGGGCGGCCCCGACTGCCCGCCCTGCGCAGACTTGCTCGGCTGCGACAGCGACAGGGACTGCGGCTCCGGGGTGTGCAACCCGCTGGCTCGCGTGTGCGAGCGTCCGTCGTGCAGCGATGGCAGGCGCAAACGGCAAGGAGACGGGAGTCGACTGCGGGGGCGACTCGGGGTGCGCGCGCTGCCCAGCTGGGAGCCGGTGCTCTGCTGGCACCGACTGCGCGTCGCGGTCGTGCTCGGGCGGCTTCTGCGCCCAGCCCACCTGCTCGGACGGCATCGCGCAGGTGGACGAGGGCGCCGGGCGGCGACTGCGGCGGGCCTCGGTGCGCGCTTTGCCAGCCGGGGGTGTCCTGCTCTGACTCGGCGCAGTGCACCGGGCTGTGCGTCAGCGGCCTTTGCGAGGCGCCAAGGTGCGACAACGGGGTGGCGGACGGACTGGAGCACGGCGTGGACTGCGGCCCGCCCGAGTCCGGCTGCCCTCTGTGCTCGCCCGGGGCGGCCTGCCGCAGCGACTCAGCGTGTGTCGGAGCCTGCAGCGCTGGAAAGTGCGCGCCGCTGTCGCAGTCTGACCTCCTAAACCTCACCACTGCATCGGGAGACTGGGGACCGGCGTGGGGGGCAAGCGAGGGCAGGGTCTCCTTGGTGTGCCCGGCGGGCAACGGGACGTGCGGCGGCCTGTGCGGGCCCTGCGGGGAGGGGCTCGGCTGCGCTGCGCACTCCCACTGCGGCGACGGGCTGCTGTGTTCGTCAGGGGTGTGCCGGCCCACGTGCGCCGGGCGGTGCGGCTCGGGGGGGTGCGGGCTGTGCGAGGCGGGGCAAGAGTCGCCTGCTGCCAGCGCGTGTGTGTCTGGGCTGCGCGACAGCGCCAGCGGCCGGTGCATCCTCCCTGGCCACTGCGCCAACGGCGTGCTCGACGCCGACGCGGGCGAGACTGCGACAGACTTGGGAGGGCCATGCGGGTCGCTCCGCGGCTCTGGCGCCAAGTGCCGACTTGGCTCGGAGTGCCTGAGCCGCTTCTGCCACCCGCAGCAGGGCGTCTGCAGCGTGGAGCACTGCGCCGATGCGGTGCTCTCGGGCGACGAGACCTGCGTGGACGGTGGCGGGTCGTGCGCTGCTGGCTGCGGCCCGCTCGCCGCGTGCCAAGTGCACGAAGACTGCTCCGCCGCGGACTCGAGATGCGTGGACGGTGCCTGCTCACTGCCGCGCAACTGCAGCAACGGCCGGCAGGACGCCGGCGAGGTGGCTGTGGACGTCGGCCCCGCCTGCGGGCTGACAGCCACGGGGGCGCCTGCCAGGTGGACTCGCAGTGCTCGTCGGGGAGTTGCCGCCTGCCGTTCTCGGGCGCCGCGCTGGGAACGTGCGGAACGGGCAGCTGCTACGACGGCGTGTGGCAGCGCGACCGCGAGGCCGACTTGGACTGCGGCAGCGCATGCGGCAGGCAGCGGCTGTGCCCCGCGTATGCCCGATGCGAGGAGGCCGCGGACTGCGCCTCTGGAAGGTGTGGCGGTGGGGTTTGCCAGCTTGCCGCCGAGTGCGCCCCTGGAGACTGCGGCGGAAAGTGCGCGCCCTGCCCCCTGGAGCGGGCTTGCGCTGTGGCCAGCGACTGTCTGAGCGGACGCTGTGCGTTCGGCGTGTGCGCGCGCCAGGACATCGGCTCAGGGACCGCCAGGATCAGCGCCTCGGCCTCGGCACTGAGCAGCAACGGCGTTAGCACGGGCTCTAACTCCGCCGCGGCGCCCGCAGTTCAGCTTCTTGGTGGACGAGTCGGCGGTGCTGCAGGCCGGGGCGCCGTTCGTGTCGAGCGTGTCGCCCGCTTCGGGAGCGTCGGGAGTTGGGTCCAGCGTGCGCCTCTCGGGAGGCAACTTTGCCTCGTCGCCGTCGGCCAGCTTCCGCGTCGTGGTTGCGGACGCCGCCTCACGCGTGCGGCTGGCGGGGTCGATGGCGGCAGCCTGCTCGCCTCCGGCGGACTCGTTCATCGACTGCGGCGTGCCATCCCACCCTCGCGGCTCGGTCGTGCTCGTGCTGGAGTACTCGGTCTCTGGCAGCAGCGCTGGCCCTTGGGAGCGCGCCCAGGCGTACTTCGCCAGCACAGGGGCGTTCCGCATCACCGGGCGCTCCGGCTTCGCCACCGGCATCAAGCTGCTGCAGGCGCCGGCGTCCCTTGTGCGGGGCGAGCTGCTGCAGCCTGCGCCTCGCGCGGTGCTGGTGGACGACTTCGGGCAGGCTGTCGAGAGCGACTCTTCCACCATTGTTCGCATCGCCGCCTTCTCGGGCGAGCGGGGCTCCGAAGTGGCCACCCTCCAGCCCGTGGCCGGGCCGCCAGCCTCCGGCTCGGCCATGCCCTCCCTGTCCGTCGCAGCGCGGAGCGGCGTCGTCCAGTTCGATGGCCTCGGAGTTGCCGCAACGAGCCTGGCAGTCGGCAGGCAGCTGCGCCTCGTGCTCTCGGCGGAGACGGGCGACGAGCGCTCGGTGCTGGGCACGTCGACGGACTTCGTTCGGGGCTACGCAGGCACGGCTGGTCTTGGCGGGCGATCGAGCTTGAGCGGCTGCGGCGTCGTGGACGCCCGAGGCCTCTGCTGCGAGCCGCCGCTGTGGCTGGACTCGTGCGGCATCTGCTCGTCGGCAGCGGCGGCGAGTGCCAAGTCCTGCGGGATCCGCATCGAGCTGCCGGTCCGCGTCAGGGCGACCGGCACAGGCGCAGCGGGTCTGCCCTCTGAATCCGTCCTTGCTCAGCTTCGGGCAGGGGTTGGGGCTGTGGCAGGCTTTGCCGAGGCTGCGACCGCCAGAGCCGTGGTGATGCCGCCGCTGTCGTCTGGGGGCGCGGCGCTCGTGGGCAGCAGCGGTGCCTCTGGCTTCAGCGCCGACGGACCCTTCGTCACTGGCGCGCGCATGGTGGCAAGCGCGGTTGTTCCGCCTCCGAGCGGGGGATGGCCCCCGAGCGGCCCGGGCAGCCGCACGAGCGTGGAGGCCCGCCTGCGGTCCGCAACGCAGGACTCAGCAGACCCTCTGCTGGGCGCCGCCTCCGGCCCTGTCAGCTCCCAAGGCGGGGCCTTGGAGATGGATAGCGCCCGGGGGTCGGTGGTGTTGGAAGGCACGATCGTCTGCGCAGCCCCGTGCCCGCCTCCCGGGGACTGGGCGGCGGGCTCGGACTGCCCGCTCTGCGCGCCAGACCCGGAAGGCGTCACCTCGAACGCCTCGTTGCTGCAGGCGGCTTGGGTCGAGGCCGTGGAGCCAGAGGCGATGGAATCGGGCAAGGGCGTTTGCAACGCCTCCGTGGATGCCGCGGCGCTCCCCGTCGCAGTCTTCGGCGACGAGAGCGCGACCGAGAGCGCTCTGGCGGCGGCGCACACCGTGGTGCTCCTGTCGACAGTCGGGCTTGCCCTGCTGCAGGGAGTGATCGACTCCTCCCGCGCGGTCTGGGGGGCGCCTCCCCTCCACTCTGGCCCTGGCTCGGCCATCGCGTCGGCGCTGCCGTCGCTCGCTGTGGTGGGCATGGGCGTGCTGGACGTTGCGGACCACGGGCAGTTCGCGGTGATGCTCTCCCAGCTGCACCTGACTGCCCCGCCAGTGCTGCGGCGCAGCGGCGAGCTGCTCGTGTCGTCCACGGGGCTGATTCCTGGAGTCTGGGGTGTGCTGCGTCCGTCGCCTCCCTCGGACATGGTGTGGGGACCGCCGAACGCGTCGTCGTACAGCAACGCATCGGTGGCGCAGTCGGAATCGGGACTTCCCGGCGGAGGCGAGGCTGCTTGGTGGCTGGCCTTCCCGGAGGACCCTGTCGGCGACTCGAGCGTCCCATCGTCGGTGCGGGCGCTGGCCTCCCCGCTGGGTGCCCGCCCGGAGGACTTGCTCGAGCTGGGCGCAGTGTCGCTTGCTGCCACGGAAGCGGCTTTTGCGCTGGCCTTCGGATTCCTCATCGTGACTTCCTGCTTCCTCACAAGGCCGGACAGCCGCGCGGGCTCCGGCGCGGGCAAGCCCATTCCCTCGTCTGAGTTCTCCGTGGTCACTCCTTTGCGGGCTGGCTCCGTGAAGGCCAAGGCTGGCGGCAAGCGCGGGTCGCTGGTGCCGACCAAGCCGGCCGGAGCGGAGGAGCCCAAGCCCGCCGAGCCTCGGAGCACCGCGTCGCGGCGTCCACGCATCCACGGGCCGACCGCGCTGGCCAACAGGCTGGCTGTCGCGATGGCGGCTGTGGCCAGCATCTACTTTTCGTCGCTGACGCTCGCCGGAATGTTTGAAGTCTCGCGCGTTCCAGGCGGGCCGAACGACGCCGCTGACCACCGCCTCGCCGGGTGGCTGCTGCTCTTCGGGTTTTCGCTGGGCTTCGTTGCGCTGCAGGCGCACAGCGTGCTGCGGCAGCGGCCGTTCGCCTGGTTGGCGCCCCTGTGCGGCTGCTGCCGGCAGCTGGGGAGCGCCCCCGGCGGCGGGCCGGTCCACGTGGGCTCGCCGCCGTACTTGGTTCACGCCCACCAGGGCCGCGGGGCGCGCGTCTTTGACGCCACTGGGCGCTCCGACCACGAGCGCGCAGCGGGCCGGTGGTGGCTCCTGGCGGCGCTCGGCGACCGCTTCGCCACTTCGATGCTCCTCGTGGCCCTGGACTCGCGGCCCGGAGCGCAGGTCGGGGCCATGCTGGCCAAGCAGGTGCTGGTCCTGACGCTGCTCCTGGCCACCACGCCCGCGTCCTCGGGCGCTGCGCACGCCGTCAAGACGGTCGTGGTGGTAGGGCGCGCCGTGGTCCTGGCCATGGCGCTGGCCTTCGTGCCTCCGTACGGACTGCCCGACCTGGAGGCCATGCGGCTGGTGGGCATCCTGATGGTGGCCGTCCAGCTGGCGCTGGCGTTGCTCGTGTTCGCGCTGGTGGCGGTGCGCTTCCCCTTGCTGGCTCGCTTCGCCGCGGCGACGCTGCCCTGTGCTTCTGCCAAGCGCAAGCACGCGCATGACGTGGTTTCTGGAGCCGCCTCTGGCGGGCCAAGCAGTCTCGCGCTCCCTGGCGGCCGGCACGCTGCTCGGGCACATGGCAACCAGTTGACTTTGCTGGCTGAAGATGCGGGCTCCGGAGTGAGCACAACCGCCCGAAACCCGATGTGGACCCAGAAGGCTGGGTTCAGAGCGCTCGGCCGCAGCGCGCAGGGCGTAGAGGCCGAGAGCAAGGCGAGCTGCACCGACGGCAGGGCGGCTGAGGCTCCGGCAGCCGCCAAGCCTGGGCCGCAAGAGCTAGCGATGCTGGAGGGGATGGCCAGGGCATCGAACGCCTCCGCCGCCAAGCTGCTAGCCAAGGGTGCAGCCGATGCCGCGCGGCGCGCACGCGGCCAGGCGCATCGCCGGTCCACCCCGACGCGCGCTGCGCCGCCCTCCAGCAATGCCAAGGACGGCGGGAAGGATTGAGCCAAAGGCTTCTTCGCCTGGCTCAAGGGCGATGCGCATCTCCTTGACGGGGCGGACGTGCCAGCAGACCTCGGCGGCAGCGGCCGGAGCACGCCACGTCAGCCGCTGCCTGTTCCAGCCGCCACCTGTGCCAGTCTGGGCACCATCGCCGAAGGTGCGCCATTCGTTTATCATAGACAGGGGCACATGCTGCCTCTTTTCTGGTCCCACGCGCTCAACACCTGGCCGAAGCGGTTCATATGTTCATCTTGTGGGCAAGCAAGCCGTCACACAGAACGCTTGCCGCTCGCCTTGCGGGTTCGATTTTGCTTTGCGTGACGCGCTGGTGGCCTTTTGCGTGGCGTGTGCCCCGACGACCGCTGCGATGCAATTGCTGAAACGCATGCGAAGGCCTTGCCTCACACACCGGCCTAAGCGCGCGAAACAAGCAACTCCAACACCAGGCATGCGAATGGCAGACGTGATGCAGCGTTTCCGGATGTGACGCCGCCGTCCTCAACGATTTTCCCTCCCCGAGCAGTCTAGTCGTCCATGGCGTCAGTCTGCTCGACCAGGGGAGTGCAGCGAATGCACTCTAGCCGATGCGCTGTCAAGTCGGGGTGGAAGAGAGTCATCTCTGTTGCGAAGGACCCAGCCAAAGCTGCTGCTGTTCGAACAGCCAGAGCCACCTCTTTTCGCCTGGCTGCCTTCAGCGCCTGCAGCGGACCCCACGACTGCGCAGCGGGATGATCAGCCCCCGCGCCGTTCAAGAGCCCTGTGTCTCGCTGCTCAGAGCGGCGGTCATCCTGCGTGACGGCTGGCCCAGCCACGCCGGAGCGCGGCACCACGACCACTTGCACGCCAGCTCCCTGCCGGCTGTGTCCCCCCATTCCAACTGGCGACATGAATGCATCTGAGCCTTGCGTCCTGGTGTAACCTCCCCGGTGGGGCAGGGGCGCGCTGCTCTGCCGCACCAGTGCGCGGGGCGAAGCGCCAAGGGACCTGGCGGCGGGCAGCCGGGAATACCCAGCTCCGTCAGCAGCATGAGCAAGCGGCGTGCTCGTGGCGGAGGGCCGCGCCAGGAGGTTGCCAAACTTGCCTGGTTGTCGGACTCTTGAGGGAGTGCCGGTTGCGGCCGCCTGCCGCAGCAACTGGTGCTGGGGTGTCTGTTGTTCGCGTAGCCTGGATTGCGAGCAAGAAGGCAGTGAGCTGTCATGCCCCCCCCTGGCTTTGCTGTCCTGCCCCTGCGAGCGTGGTTCCGATGCCCCGCCTGAACGTGTTCGGTGGTCAGCATCGCGGCGCTGCGCGCCGGTGGTCGGGGTTCCGTCCGCCGCGCTCCGCCGGGGCAGTGGCGCCGGCGCAGCACCGGGAGTTGCGGGGAGGGTGCGTGCGTAGCCCGCTTGTCTCCTGTCCCACCTGCTCCCGGAGGTTGGTGGCGCCGCGAAGTCGGCCGGCGACAGCACCTCCGGCCAGCTGCTATCCGCCGCCGGCGCCGACTCAGCGCGTGCGATTGAGGGCGCGGGCCCAAAACGGCCCATCGACGACTGTCCTGCCCGTGCATGCGCGCTGGGGCCCGTGATTCCCCCTGCAGCGCTTGAAGTGGCGACGCCAGGAGCGCTGGCAGCCGCATCGCCTGCTGCGTCAACAGCAGCACCGCCATAGCGCCCGCTTTCCCAACTGGCCACGCCAGACATAGGGGAGCGCAGCGGAACTGAATCGTGTCCGGCGCGACCCCACTGGGCGCCACTGCGGTCACCAGGGCGCGCGCTTCCCGGGACCGTCCCTAACGGTGGCATTTGTGCCTGAGGTGAGGTCCACGGCCGCGAGAAAGGTGAGGGCCCGCCCGAAGCAGTGGCCGGGAGGCGGGAGTAGCCCTCTTTTCCAGGCGTGAGGCGGCTGTAGCCGTCGCGGGGAGGCTGTTCCCAAGCGCGCCCGCCTGGAGTTGGCGCAGCACCGCGAGGGGTGGCCGAGGTGTCCTGCCCTCGCGCCGACATCCACGCAGGAACCGGCCTCTCACCTCGCATCGGCAACCGCGACGCACCTGACGTGCTTGCCGCTCCGTCGCCTGGCTGCTGCGCGCCCGCCCAAGCTGGTCTCTTGGGAGGGGGCGCACGCTGGCTCGCCGGCGACTGAAGCGGTTCGCCGCTGTTCCCCGATGCAGCATCCGACGAGTCGCCCGGCAGGCGCTTGCGGCCTCGGCGGCCCATGCTGCAGGAGGCTAGATGTGGGGTTTGGGGCGAGCGACAACCAGAGACCCGCAGGTTGTGACGCTCAGCGTGTGTTGCCTGTTTCCTGTTCGCGTGCAGTTGAGCAGGCGGCGTGTTCAATTCAGTTGACTCTGCCGCAACCCGAAATGTCAAGTTGCTTGCCTGGAACTCTGACGCCTGCGCAAGCGTGCCGAGGGCCACAGCCAAGCTCGACCTGGACCAAACATGCTGTCGCGCTGGGCGGCTACACGTATGCAGATGGAAGCATGGAGGGTCCGTTTGGCCGTCGAGAATTGGATGGAACACAAACTTTGCGTCGGGACTAGGATGCCGTGGACAGGCCATGGGTGCGCCATATCAAAGAGCCAGGGGCAGTGGAGAGCCAAGGGACGCCGCTGCGGCTGAGGCCTGCATTCCATTGCGCCATACCAGCTGTCTTTGCCGTTGCCCGGGGCCTCCGGATTGGAGGCCAGCCAGCCAGCCTGCAGAAGGACGCGACACTGACGCATTCACTGCGGCGCCCCAGCTCGACGCCCCAAGCCCTTAGCCACCGGAAGCTTCTCCGGGCTGCCGGGCCCGCCGGCCCGTCGCCCCAGGCCCTGGGCGGGAGCAGCCCTTGGGGCCGCAGTTCCCTTGCTGGTCTTGGGGGCGGGCGCACCTGCGGAAGCTGCAGAAGCGCCAAACTTGTCTGCGAGTAGGGGTCACACCTTAATCATGCGACGAAGCAGTCAAAGGCCGAATAGCAACAGGAGCAGACTGCGTGCCCAGACCCAGGCCGCTGCTGGGGAGGGAGCAGCAACGCTTCACGACCGACAGCGGCCAGCCCTCACTGTGCTTCGACGACAGTGAAGCTGCAGCTGGCTCCCGGCGGAAGAATCCGGCGTGAGATGCAGCCCCGCCAACTCCAGCGCCAGCCGGCGCCTTCTTGGCTGCAGCCGAAGCAGCGCCAGCCGGCGCCTTCTTGGCTGCAGCCGAAGCAGCGCCGGCTGGCGCCTTCTTGGCTGCAGCCGAAGCAGCGCCGGCTGGCGCCTTCTTGGCTGCAGCCGAAGCAGCGCCGGCTGGCGCCTTCTTGGCTCCGGTGACGGCTCCCGGGGTGCTGCTGGCAGGCTTGGGCCTCGCTGCTTTGCCAGCCGCCTTGGTCGTGTTGGCAGCAGCTCGCTTGGCCAACTCAGGAGCACTGAACTTGTCTGCGAGCAAGGGCAAACTCGTGGCTTCAGGGGTGACGACAGGGCGGGCGCAGTTGCTGCGTGGCGGCGCAACTCTCTGGGCTTCCAGCACTGCGCTCGCAAGCGCGACGGGCAAGCCAAAACTGGCCACGGGGGCAGCAGTGCCGCAGGCGGCAGGCCATGTCGGCTCCGATCCGTGTGGTTTGGGGCCACGGGGAGGGCGCGCGCTCACCTGCTTTCGATGACAAGGACGCCGCAGCTGGCTCTCGGCGGAAGAACCCTGAGGCAGCGGGAGCTCCGCCATTCGAGGCAGGCGCCGCTGCTTGAGCTGGTGTGGGTTTTGCTTTCGATAGAGATGCAACCTTGGTGGTGCGTTTCGCCGCTGCCATCGCTGCCCAGTGAGTGTTGCTTCCCTGGGGCCGCGGTGAGTGTTTGGCTGCGAAGCAAATATTGGAGCCGTCGTGCCAACAGTGATGTGCCGCAGTCGTCCTGAACGGTCCGGCCTGCGGCACGTGCATCCTATTCGTGTGTGTGGGAGACATGACGAAGCGGGGCCACACGGCAAGCCACGCACTTTGGGCCGGGTGCCTTCGCCAGTCAGGTTCACCCATGCTCGCCTTCCCAGCCCTCCTCTCAGGCGCTGCAGCCTGCATTCGCCGCTTACCGCGCCCCAGCGGTCCGCTGGGCCGCCCCGCTCGTGCGGGGCACCGCAGGCTTGGCCGGGACACCGCCTCTTGAGGAGACGCCACTTCCAACCCTGCCACCCACGCACACCTTGCGCGGCGCGGCTGAGGCTGTCCCCGAGGTTGCCGCTCCCGACAATGCAGGCTTGGCCCTGGCTGCCAGACGCTTGGTAGGTGCCCTGGCCTCCACCGGGCCAGCAAAGCCGACGATGTTGCCTGCGCCCCGTTGCACGCCGGCGGCCTGGGACCCCGTCTTGCGCGTCAGGTCCTTGGCCCCGCCCAGGCCGTTGACGACACCCTTTCGCTTCTCAAAGGCGCAGTCGGGCTTGCCTCCCTTGGCAGCAGTCGCGGTGACGGAGCGCGTTCGGCCCTGCACCACCTGCTTGATGTTTGGGCCGCCCGCGCCGAACCCTGCCTTGCGCTTCTCAGCCACTGCGCGGCTGCGCTCCGCCCTGGACGGAAGAGCCGACGCGGCGGCCTTTCTTGGAGGGTGCGACGAAGCGGCGGCTGCCGCGGATGGCGCCGCCGCGCTGCCGAGCTTGCGCCCGGGCCCAGACATGGCTGTAGAGGTCCCGCCGCCAAGCTTCCGCCCTGGGCCAGCAGCAGGAGCAGCCGAGCTTCCTGCTCTGCGCGTCGGGGCGGCCGCCGGCGCGGCAGCCGCGCCGGGTTTGCGCGCCGGACCAGCGGCCCGTTGAATGGACGTTCCCGAGTTGCCATCCGCAGCCCCGACGCGCTTGAGCGACTTCACGTGGCCAAACATCTCTGCGATTCGGCAAACGGACGCAGGGTGGCCGGGCGACGATTGCGCGCATCACTGCCGCTCGCGCCGGGACGCAGACGGCGAGGTCGAAATTCAGCGCCTCCGACAGTCTCAGCCGCCTGCGCACGCCCTTGTGCGCCACCGCCGCCCGAGCTCGGTGACAGCGAGCAGCGCGTACATACGTTAACGTCAAGTTCGGCCATGTCTGGCCGAAGCCGGCCGTTCGACGGCGGCCGGAGCCCAGTTGGCTCACCTGTTCCCTGCGCGAGTCCGGCGTCGCGCGCGGCGTGCAAGTACCGCTCCGGGATGGAGACACACCCGCTTCGGACCGTCCCCTCCTCCTTGGTAGCATCGATGCGCGTGAGCTCCCCCGTGACCGGGTTGACCTTGACAGCCCCTCTCCTCGATGCCATGGCAGCCAGTGCGGCAAGCACGAAAGCCCGTGGAACACGCTGCGACTGCAACTAACGGGGTCCGTTTATGCAAGCCGAGTCCGAGAACTATGGCAGAGCCAATCCCAAATAGGCAAAGGTGGGAAACGCCGAGTTGACGCCGCCAGCTGCAGCGATCCGCCTGCGCCCCGGATTTCGCGCGCCTCGCGCGGCACCCCGCGCGCCCGCCGGCCAGACGCCGCCGCGCGCCTCGTGCTCCCGCGGACCAGGCCAAATCTCGCTCCCAGCCATGGCAGCAGCAGCGGGCGCCGGTGCCCGGCATCGCTTCTCGTCCACGGAGGATGTGGCCAACGAGCTCAAGCGGCTGTACACGACGTACCAGCGGCCTCTCGAGGAGAACTACCTGTACGGCGAGTTCCACAGCCCCATCCTGACCGACGCGGACATCGACTCGAAGCCCATGGTGCTGCTGCTGGGCCAGTACTCGGTGGGAAAGACCACCTTTATCAAGCACCTTCTGGGCCGCGACTTCCCGGGCATGCGCATCGGCCCCGAGCCCACGACGGACCGGTTCACGATCATCATGAGCGGGGAGGAGGACCGCACGATCCCCGGCAACGCTCTCGCGGTGGACCGCGACATGCCGTTCACGAGCCTGCAGCGCTTTGGCACGAATTTTATGAGCCGGCTCGAGGCCGCCCAGTGCAAGGCTCCGGTTCTGGAGCGCGTGACCCTGGTCGACACGCCGGGCGTACTCTCCGGCGAGAAGCAACGCGCAGGCCGCATGTACGACTTTCCCCGCGTGGTGGAGTGGTTCGCAGCGCGGGCCGACATGATCCTGCTTCTGTTCGACGCGCACAAGCTCGACATCTCCGACGAGTTCAAGAGCACCATCGAGGCGCTGCGCGGCAACGACGACAAGATCCGGGTGGTGATGAACAAGGCCGACATGGTGACTGGCCAGCAGCTGATGCGCGTGTACGGCGCCCTCATGTGGGCGCTGGGCAAGGTCATCGGCACGCCCGAGGTGCCTCGCGTCTACATCGGTTCCTTCGCAGACTTTGGCTACAAGAACCGCGAGTTCGAGGTGATGTTCCGGCGCGAGCAGTCGGACCTGCTGCGCGACCTGATGGCGCTGCCGGGCAACTCGGCCACCCGCAAGGTGAACGAAATGGTGAAGCGAGCGCGCCTGGCGCGGGTCCACGCCCTCATCATCTCGCACCTCAAGCAGAAGATGCCCTCGCTGTGGGGCCACAAGAAGACCCAGGAAAAGCTTGTGGCGAACATGCCGCAGGAGTTCTTCGAGGTGATGAAGGCCCACCGGCTGCCCAAGGGCGACTTCCCCGACATCGCGCGCTTCCGGGAGGTTGCCGCAACGTTTGACTTTTCCAAGTTCAAGCACCTCGACAAGCGCCTTCTGGCAGCCCTGGACGAGGTGGTGTCCTCGCACATCCCCGCCATCCTGTCGGAGCTCAGCCGCATCCAGGCCGAGGAGATCCGCCGGGACAGGGAGCTCGCGGCGTCGGCCGACACCATCCTCGCCATCACCGACGGGGTCATCTCCTCCAAGCGCCTAGACGCGGCCACGCCCGGCTTCACCGACGCCTCGGCCATGCGCCACGAGACCGCGTCCTCCACCGGATCGGGCGGCGCCTCAGCCGCGGCCGCGGCAGCCACCCCGCCCCCCCCGGCGGCCACTTCGTGGGCATCCACCGCGGCCGCCGCAGCGGCCCCCGCAGCCGAGTCCGCCAGCGGCGCCGCTGGCAACCCCTTCGCCTCCCCTGGCTCCGACAGCGCCTCCTGGTCCCGCATGGTGAACAAAACCGCCCGCGACGCCGACTTCTTCCGCATCCCCGGCGCCAGCGAGGCCTACAAGGTTGCGGGCGGCGAGGTGCGCGACACCATGCTCGCCTCCGGCCTCGCGGCGCCCCAGCTGTCCAAGATCTTCAACCTGTCGGACCACGACTCCGACGGCTACCTGGACGACGAAGAGTACGCGCTCCTCCGCTACCTGCTCGAAGCCGTGGCCGACGGCATGGAGCTCCCGGACACGCTTCCCGAGCACATGGTGCCGCCCAAGCAGCGCCGCTGAGGCAAGCCAGCCCCGCTGCGGCCGGCCTCGCGCGAGGGGGCAAGCCTCCCGCCAGCCCCGCTGCGGCCGGCCGCGCGCGAGGGGGCAAGCCTCACGCCCGCGCAGCGGCGCTCTGAGCTCCCCTCGTCTTCGGCGAGGCTCGCTTTGCGGGGCCGTTGAGCAACCGGGTGGCTGTGATTGTGTGTGTGCTCGTGGTTTGAGCAGGTGTTGGTTTGCGGGTGCGCCCCTGCGCTCATGGTTGCGAGGCGCAGCTGTGCATGCAGCCTTGCACCTGAAGCGGCATCGTTTGCGGTGTGAGCGCCGCTGGGGAACAGCACATGCACTCGGTCCCTGCAGCGTGCGGCCGCGTCGAATCGCGAAGGCGCGCGAAAACGCGACATTTTGCCCGCGCCCCACAGGCCCTGGGCGGCCGTCGCGCGTGCGCGCACGAACTCGCACACCCATGTCAAACCGCGCGCGACCGGGTCGCCAAGCGTGCCTCCAGAGGCGCAGCAGCGGAGCGGCGCGACACCGAGTGCAGGAGACAAAACACACACAGATAGACATACTCTCCCTTGCACTGTGCAACCACCCGCGGCCGGCCAGGCAGTCAGAGTCGCCTCGTCTTGCGCGGGCGGCAGCCGTTCGTCGGGAATCCCGTCAGGTCCTCGAAGCTGGCGATGCGGAACCCGGCGGCCGCGATGCTGCCGATGGCCGACGACTGCCCGCTGGTGGCGCCCCGCAGGCGCACTTCCACGACGGAAAAGCCCTTCTCGCGGGCGCGGGCCGCGGCCGCCTGGGCCGCCGCAAGGGCGCCCTCTGCCGAGGAGCGCTCCGGCCCGCGGAACCCAACGGCGCCAGCGGAAGACTTGGTGATGACCCGTCCGCCTGGGGTCGCGAAGCACACGTGCGTGTTGTTCAGCGAGCAGTTGATGGTCACGAAGCAGTCCGGGCGGGGCCGCATCGGGAGGCTCTTAGACTTGCGGAAGATGTCCGCGATGCGCTGGCGCACTGCGGTGCCCGCGGCCGCCATGTTGCTCGCTGCCGCGCTCGCCGACGAGGGCGAACAGCTGTTTCGGCGCCCGGGCCTGGTCCCCCGGTCGAGTGCCGCCTCCGGGGTTCGGGGCGGGGGCGCGCCTTCGCGCAGCCGCGAGGACCAGACCAGACGCCGGCCAGGCTCTGCCGAGCTCGGCAGGCGATCGACGACGGCTCGCGAGTTGCGCTCTGGCGTTTGTTTTGCCGCCGTCGAGATGAGAGGGCTGCAGAGTCCGAGCCGCCGTCAGCTGCAGCGCGCGCGCGCGCTCCTGGCTACGCGCCCGGGAGCAGCGAGGGCGCCGCCCCCTGCACTTGGGCACTTGTGCGCCTCATTCCCCCCCACGCTCTTGACCTCCGAGGCTCCGGGAAGTCCGCGGCTGGAGGCGAGGGCCGAGGGTTCAACAACGCGCCGTTGCTCGGGGCTGAGGCGCGTGCACACGAACAGATGATTGCCGGGCTCTTCCTCGGCCTGGCGTGGCTGGCCTCGAGCGCGCGTGGTGCCAACCCCGGTGAGAAGAGGGGCGGCTTGGCCTGCCGCGCGAGCCCCGTGGAGCGCTTCCCTTGACGCAGGCCGATTGGCCCGTCTCTCCTGCGACTGGAGAAGCGTCCGGCCCGCATGTCCCGCCAAGCGCGGCAACAGCACGAAGCACTGCAATGCCTTTTCCCCCCGCCGCCGCCTCGGGGGAGCTGCAGACCAGCGGAAGCCGCGAGCCTTGTGGTCAACCCTGACTGGCCTGTCCGGTCGGCGGTCGCGGTGCTCGAGACGGCCGGGGGCGCAGCTGCGCGGCGCGCAAAGCGATGACGGTGACGCGGCCACCTGGCCAAGCTGTCGCCGAAGCTTCTCGCTCTCTCGTCCTGCTCCACGCGCGCAGTCCGGACCCTGATCTCGACATCGAGCAACAAGAAGGACGTGTTCGACCTCAGGGACAAGTTTGGAAGCTCCTTCAGTCGCACGTCTTGGAGCAGCAGTGCTTGGGACGGTAAGTAAACCGCGCGCTGCTTCAACCAGCCGAACCGAAGCCTGCGCTGCGCCCCGAAGGCGAGCACCGCGTGTTCGGAGCCTTCTCCGCGATAGCCTGTGGTGCGTATGGCTTGCGACTGGGCCGATCCAACCGCAGACGCGTCGTGGTCAAAGACCAGGAGCTCGGCCTGCGACGACAAGCGGATTGGCATTGCGTTCCAGTTTAACGACGAGATGATTGTTCACGAGGTTGTCATCCAGTGGTACCCCGACTCGGGCACTTCAGACCACTACGACGACAACCGGGCGATTCAGGTGCGCGTGGGCAACAACATGGGCTTCAACGACCGTCAGTTTGGAAACTCCGCCTACGACGACTGCCCCGGCACGAGCGGCTGGCAGGACACGGGTGGCAAGTGGACCGTTCGCCACTCGACCCTGAACCAAGCAGGCAAATACATTTCGTTCGTGGCCAAGTCGGACGACTGCGACTGCGACGACCGGCGCGCCCGCGCGCTCGGGAGCGCCAATGCATCCGAATTCGGCATGGCGTCAACCCACGGGCGGCGCCTTGCTTTCTACTGCGGTCAGCGAGACTGCGCGAAGCTAGCGATCACGGACGCCTGGGCTTACCAGTACAGCTGCCCTGCGGGCACGTACCCGTCCGACGTGAATTCCGTGGCCAATGGCAACTGCGTTCAATGCGAAAGTGGCTATTGGTGCCCCGGCGGGGTGCTTGGCATGTCGGCGAGCACGTACAAGAACTCGTGCCCGTCCGGGAAGATCGGCTTGGGGAGCGGAAAGTCCTCGCAGGACGAGGCTTGTGGGGGCTGCCCCGCCGGTCAGGTCATCACCGGCAGCAGCTGCGCAGCCTGCGCGTCCGGGTCGTACTGCCCAGAGGACACACAGACTGAGTTCGACTGTCCCGCAGCCTTCTACTGCCCCACGCCCGCGTCCAAGGTTGCGTGCGGCGGAACCAGTCTGTGCCCCTTGCGGTCGACGGCTGAGCAGGACTGCCCGGCCGGGTATACGTGCAGCCAAGGACTGAAGGCGCAGTGCCCCCAGGGCTTTTTCTGCCCCGCAGGCCAGGGGACGGCCTCTCCTTGCGAGCAGGGCCACTTCTGCCCGGCAGGCGCAGCGTCGCAGACAGCGTGCTCCGTCGGCGAGCTCTGCCCCGCACAGTCGGCCTCCGCGCAGCAGTGTCCGACAGGGAAGTACTGCTCGGCAGGCCTAGCGACGGCGTGCCCTGCGGGAACGTTCCGCGAGGCGACTGGCGCGGCAGAAGTGACCGACTGCGAGTCGTGCCCAGCAGGCACGTTCGGCGCGACCTCGGGCGGCTCGTCCGCCGCGCAGGCCTGCAGCCAGTGTGCGTCCGGCTCCTGGAGCCTCGCTCGCACGACGTCATGCTACCCTCGCCTCTTGCGCGTGGAGGCCGCCGACACTGACGGCGTGGAGACTGGCTTCTCGGTGCTGGACATCGTCACTCTGACCTTTGGCACGCCGGTGGCCAGCCCGGAGCAGCCGGGGACGACCGGTCAGCAGCTTCAGCTGCCCCCCGTGGGAGCCACAGCGACCTCGGTCCACGGAACGGGCGTGTACTCTGCCATCGTCTTCTGGTCGAGGAGCCTCTCGGACCCTGGCCGCGTCTTTTGCAGCTCCGGCGACGCGGCAGTCATCGCCGCGGTCGCCAGTCTCGCTGGTGTGAGCGCCGGCGCAGTCACGGGGTCCGTTGCGCTGCTTGGGGACGGCGCCACGCAGCTCGGCGCGGAGTGGACCACCGCGCTTACGCTCCGAATCGAGGTGCGGGACCCCAAGAACGTAGACCCGGACCTCGTCGATGTGGACGCGTCGCTCCTCAACGCCTTTCCCGCTCCCGGACGCATCGGGGGGCAGCTGGTGCCCGCCAACGCGAACGCGGAGGCCGGGGCCAACAGCGTGGTCGTGGGCGGCAGCTGGGGCGTGGCCGGTCCCCCTGCGCTGTCGTCGGTGATTCTGCGCGACACGGGGCGAGCGGAGGGCTTCGGTCCCGGGGACAGCATGGAGCTGCAGTTCAACCAGGTGCTGGGCGGCAAGAGCCTTGCGGCGGTGGCTCAAGCCTCTGGCGCCAGCTCGGTGGCGCGCGCCATTGTGGAGCTCTGGCCGGCGGGCGCAACGGAGCCGCTGGACGGATGGGAGGGTGACGCGCAGTGGGCAACCCGCGAAAGCGTGAGCCCCGACGCGCGCCTGGTCGGAGCTGGCGACGTGCCGAGCCAAAACACCTCCGCCATCGTGGTGACGTTTTCCGCCGCTCCGGACGCCGCCGCCCTGTCGCCCGCGGCCACGGCCGCGCTCATGGGCGGCTTCCTCTCCGTGCGGGTGCTCACGGCGGCCGACCTGCGCGGCATACCCCCCATGCACGTGCTGCCGCCGGCCAACAACTCGGTGCTCTCCAAGGGCAGCTGGGGCGAGCTGCCCGCCACCCCCGTGTTCCGCTCCCACTCGGAAGCGTCTGCCGTCCTGTCCTGGCGCGAGCCCCACAGACCCCAGGGCACCCTCCGCGTGTCTGTTTGGGTGGGGCTGGGCCTTCAGGGCTTCGTCGCGACGTGGTGCGACGCCGGGCCCATGGACGAGAGCCTGTCCGGCGCGGACGCGGGGCGGGACATGGTCGCCGTCGCGCGGGCAGCCTACCCGGCCGGCCTCGGCAACGCGTCGGTGGCGCAGGCGCTGGGCGCGTCGGGCGCGTGCGCCGCCGCCTTCGTCGAGCTGCCCGCCACAGATGCCGAGCTTGCAAGGGAAATCACCCTGCCGCTGCTGCGCACCAGCACGGCCCGCCTCGACCCCTCGCGGTGGTTCCTCGTGGGCGTGGCTGCGGTGTTCAACGGCATTGTGGGCCCCTTTGCCCCGGCCGTGGACGCGACACCCATGCCGCTCGCGCGCGCGTCTCTGGGCCACGGCAAGCAGCCGTCAGGCGAGGCCGAGCTGCCGAGCACCGAGTGCGTGGTCCTCGACTGGGCCAGCCACGGCGGTAACGGCGCTGCCGCCGCCTGCGCCCCGAGCTCCGTAGCGCTCACGCCGCAGCAGCGCCGGGCCTGCCGCTGCCGACTCCGCGGCGGCGGCGTCGGCGGCGGCGGCGGCGGCGGCGGCGGCGTCGGCGGCGGCGGCGGCGGCGGAAACGACGTGCCGGGGGCCATGGGCGTCGCGGGTGGCTCTGCGCTCCTCTCCACCGTGGCCATGTCAGTGGATGGCGTCTTCACCACGAGCGAGCTAGGCACCGCGGGCGGGGAGTTCTTCAGCGTCATCGGCGACGGGCTCCCCATCTCCACGGCAGGCGCTGCCCTCTCCGCCGACCACGAGCAGGCCCTGAGGCCGCAGCTAGCCGCAGCCATGGAGGCCCTCGCGACCAGGGAGGCGTCGCTCGACGGCCTCTGGAACGCCCCGCCCGCGGCCACCCGCGAGGCCGTCGTCACAGCTCGGGCCGCGGGAGCGGGCAGCCCGCTCACGCCCTACCTGGCTGTCTCGTACGGCGGCGGGACCGGCGGGAAGACGTACGAGGCGGTCGTCGACGAGTGCTCCGTCGTGACCGAGGGCCACGTGCTGCGGTGCCTGTCGCTGCCGGGGGTGGGCCGCGGCCACAGCGTGAACATCAGCGTCAACGGCTTCGGCATGCGGGCCCCTGCGCGAGCGGCGCTCGAGGTCAGCGGCGACCTCGTCACTTGGTACGGCGCCGTTGCCAAGGCGACGCTGAGCTACGCCGCCCCGTACATCCAGTCCTTCTCCTACGAGGCTTCGGACGGCCTGCCGACCGAGGGGGGCACGCTGGTGACTCTGACGGGCCGCCACTTTGGGCCCGCCGGCGCCTCGCACGTGGACAGCGTTCGCTTCACGCCCTCCCGGCACAACGCCTTTGAGTTCGTCGCCGTCAACTGCACCGTGTCCGTGGCGCACGTGGCCATGCAGTGCGTCGCGCCGCCCAACGCGGGGGACCGTGCGTACTGGAACGCCACCGTCGCCAGCCAGGAGAGCTTGCTCCCTTCGACGTCGTCGGCGCCCCCCGGCATCACCGAGCTGCAGCTCGTCACGCGGGCGATGCTGGCCAGCGGCGCGGGCAGCAACGAAGGCCTGCGCAGCGCAGTGCTCCGGGTGCTCGGCAGGGCCTCGTCCGCGCCACCAGCCAACAGCTCCGGCGGGCAGGGGTCAGAGTCCCCGCCCGCCGCGAACTCGACCCTGCCGTCGAACGCAAGCGCCGGGAGCGGCGACGCTGTCCTTGATGCGTTCGACGCGGCCACAGGAACGGACGCCGCGTCGCTCATGGAGCTGCCAACGAGCGGCGGGTCGCTGGTGCTCATCCGGGGCCACGACTTCGGGCCGGACATGTCCTTCATCGCACGGGTGTGGGCCGTGCGGCCCGACGGAGTGCTGAAGCAGCTCTTCTCGCAGGACGTCGACGAGGCGCGCCGCGGGACCCTGGCGACAACGCCCACTGGCTGCGCCATGGCAGCGCAGCACACTGCTCTTGTGTGCCGCACGCTCCCGGGCGCGGGGCGCGGCTACTTCTGGCGGGTGCAGGTGCTGGATCAGAGCAGCGAGGCTGCGCCTGTTGCCACCTCGTACGCCGACGTGATCATCGACGAGATGCTGCCCAGCGACATTCCCTCCGAGGGCGGCACCGTGGTCGTGAAGGCCCGCAACCTCCCGCCCGAAAACGACGACCTCGTGCTGCGGCTCGGCTTCAACGGCGGAAACATCTCCCGCATCACTCGCAGCATCACCAGCCCGCTCACGGAGTTTGAGTTTGTCGCGCCGCCCGTCGTCGTCAGCCGAGTGATCGACCCCGCAGGCTCCAACGGCTCTTCGGCCGCGGCCTCTGACGAGGCCGTCCTCGTCCCCGTGACCCTCTCCGTCGCCGACCGCACCGCCGCGGCGTTCCTGCCCATTGCCCTGCCTCAGGTCGAACTGTTCGACGCCGACTCGCTGAAGCGGCGCCCCAGCGCGCTGGACGTCGACACGCCTCCCGCGGAGGCCGGCGGCCGCGACGCCATCCTGCTGGAGGTGTACGGCTCGAGCTTTGGCGGCAGCATTGACGGGATGCGACTCACCCTGGACGGTGAGCTCTGCATTCCGCTCACCCTGCGGCAGATCGAGCTGCACCTCTCGCTTCCCAGCGCCTTTGACCCGCACCGGCAGTTCTTCTGCTGGACGTCCAAGCGCCAGGGCAAGCCCGCGCTGATCGACGTGGCCGCGAGAGAGGCCATCGGCTCGCCCAACTACGACTTTGACGCCATCAAGACGCCACCGACCCTGACCTCCGTCGTCGTGGTCAACGCCAGTACCGACGTACAGGTGGCGACGGGCACCGAGCTCGACACTATGGGCGGCCAGCTCCTGCGGGTGAGCGGGGCCGCGCTGGCAGCGGTCACGTCCCTCGAGCTCATCGTGCTCGCCCCGGCCGCGTTCCCGTCCCAGCCTCCGAGCGAGCGAACGCCTCTGTTTGTGTCGCCGTGCGAGATGGTGCCTCGGCGCGACGTTGCAGAGTCCACGGGGGAAGACCCCTGCCCGTGGATCGGCGGGCGGATCGACGACCTCCCCGCATTCTGCGCCACGGACCGCGCGCTGTGGTGCCGGTCTACGGTCGGCATCGGCGGCTCGCTCTTCGTGCGCGCCGTGAGCGCGTCGGCTGCCGCCGAGGTGTCGGGGTGGTCCGCAAGCGCCATCGCCGGCTTTCGCCAGCCCGTCATGCACAGCGTGGCGCCGGCCACCCTGGCCACGACCGGCGGCGACACGCTCCAGGTCAGCGGGGCATTCTTCGGCTCAGCAGACCTCCCGCAAGGCGGCGCCTCGGCCGGCACTCTTGACGCGCCTGCCGTGCTCGTCGGGGGGCGGCCATGCCCGTTGCTCTCGCGGAACGACTCCTTCTTGGCGTGCGTGTCGCCGCCCGGGGTGCGAGGGCAGGAGGCCGTCACCGTCACGGTCCAAGGACAGGCGGCGCTTGCGAGCGGCGGCGCGGCGCAGGGCGAGGCAGGCCTTCTCGTGGCGTACCGTCCCCCGGTGGTCGAGCGCGTTCGTGGGTTTGAACTCGAGGGCGCGAGCGGGCCTGCGCCAACTGCGACCCAGGAGACCGTCCCTGGCCGCTTGGAGCTCTCGACCCGCGGAGGCTGGCTGCAAGTCGTCGGGCGGGACTTTGGGGCCTCGCCGTCGGTGTCCCTGGAGGACACGGCAACGGGCGTCGCCATTGCATGCGCTGCCGATGACAGCGTCCGGCCAGCTGCCACCCCGGGCCACAACGAGACCTGGTGCCGCGTCGCGCCGGGAGACGGAACGTCCTACCGCGTCGTTCTGTCCACGGGCGCTGCCAGCCTTGGCGGCAGGACAGCGGTCGCGCCGATGCGTTTCGGGTTTCGCCGTCCCAGGATCGTCGCAGTCTACTTTGACACGCTGGACGCGACTGCGCCGCAGACTGCAGCGCTGACCCTCAACCGCGACGCAAGCCTCTCAAGTACAGGCAGAGTGCCAACGGGCGGCGGCTTCGTGCTGCACGTCGTCGGCGACAGCTTCTCGGCTTCCGCCCGCGTAGTGGTTGGCGGGCTTGCTTGCAACGTAATCGCCGGCGTTGTTCGGGCCGGAGCCCCGCTCGGCCTCGGCGAGGTTGTTGAGCTCGGGGACGGGGTCCGGGGAGCTGCCTACCTGCCGGTTGACCTCGACACCTCTGGCCTGAAAGTGCCTGGCGCCTCCTTCACCGTGCGCCCCCCCGTCGCGGTGACGTCCCCTCCAGGGGAGGAGCGCCGCTGGGTCACGCACGAGCTGGTTTCGTGCGCTGCGCCCGCGGGCTCGGGCGCCGTGAACCTCACCGTCTTCTCGAGCTCGCAGCAGAGCTCCCAGCCTGTGCGAGTGAGGTACGATCCCCCGTCCGTGGCTTCCATCGCGCCGCCGTACGCCCGGGCGAACCTTCCCGACGCCGCTACCGCGCCGGACCTCAGGCTTGGCGGCGAGAACTTTGGAGCCGTGACTGTCGCCCTCGACACCCAAACTACGGTCGTTTCCGTGCTGGCGCGCAGGCTGCTGTCTGCCCCGCAGCCGGCTGCCTCGCCATCGGCGAGCGCGAGCGGACGGCGACGGCTGGGGGGCTCGGCGCTCGCGCTCCCAGAGGTGTCGCGCTTCGAGCCGCTGTGCGGAACCACGCTCATGTCCTCGCCGAACAGGGAGATCCTGTGCTCTCCCGCGGTCAACACGTTTGTGGGCCTCCTGCTCGTGCAGGTCACCGTGAACGGCCAGCAAGCCCAAGAAAGGGCTCTCCTGACGCTGTGCCCTGTGAATTTCTTCGGCGGGCCCGGCGAGACCTGCAAGCAGTGCCCCGAAGGCGCATTCTGTGCGGGGGGCTTCTCGGAGCCCCAACCGCTCCCCGGCTACTTCAAGCGCGCTCCGTCCTCCTTCCTGGCCTGCAACCCGACCATCGCCTGCAGGGGAGCCGACGCTGCGGGCATCCCAAGAGCCGAGTTTCCGTTCCAGGACCTCACTGTCGGGCACTGGCAGCAGCAGTCAGTGGGCGTCAACGTCACCCTGGAGCCAACCTTTGCCGAGGCCCGGCAATCCGGGAACGGCGACGCAGCGCCGTCTGCCTCTTCGACACCCAGAGCCCTCGTCCGCAGGCGGGCGCTTGCTGGAGCCAGCAACGAGCCCACAGCCGCCGCCGAGAGCCAAGCCGCAGCCACCGAGGAGCTTCGTCTTGGGAGCTGGAACGAGGCCGCCGGGGCAAAGAGCCTGCCCCTGCACGCCGTCTTCCCCGCCAACGGCAGCCTGTCGATGCTGTTGGACCGCTACCGCCTGGAGGCGTCCACGGCCCTCAACTCGCAGTGCTTGCAAGGCTACCGCGGGGTGCGCTGCGCGGCCTGCGCGGACCGCTTCTACCGCCTCGAGGGCCGCTGTGAGCCGTGCCCCGAGCTCGCCTGGCTCATGATCCCCGGCTTCATCCTGGGGCTGCTGGCCCTGCTCGGCGTGGCGTCCTTCCTCCAGAAGAAGAACGTGCAGCTGGCCGGGCTGTCCGTGGGCGTGGACATGATGCAGATTCTCTCCGTGTTCGCAGCGCTGGACCTGAGCTGGCCGGTCGAGATCCGCACGGTGTGGACCACGGTGTCCATGACGACGTTCAGCATCCAGATCCTCGCGCCGGAGTGCTCCGTCAAGCTCGAGTACGCCGACAAGTTCTTCGCGGTGGCCGCCATCCCGCCCGTGCTGGCAGCCGGGTGCCTGGCGATTGTGGCGTTCGAACTGGGCCGCCGCTTCACGAAGAGGTGGCGTCGCGCGTCCAAAGCCGCTGCCCAGAGCGCCTCAGAGCCCTCTCGGACAGCGGCCGAGACGCCGTCCTGCTGGACTGCCGCAGTCGCCTGCTTGACGTGCTCGCGCGGCAGCAGCGTGTCGCAATCCCGTGGCGGGGATGACGCCCGCCTGCCGCTGAGCGGCCCGCCGTCGCTCATTCCGCAGCCGGGAGGCCTGCAGGTGAGCGGGGGCAGCCACGCGTCCGTCGTGGCTCGCATGGCGGCGGCCTCTGGCCGAGCACAAGAGGGCAGCCTCGCGGCAGTGGCGCGAGCGACGGGAACGGCTGAAGACGATGCTGACGACGGGGACCCAACCAAGCCCGCCTCGGCGGTGGCCGCCTCGGCCATTGACTCTGGCCTCGGCCTGGCGCTGACGCTGCTGTACTTTGCCTACTTGACCGCCACGCGAAACGCCCTTCAACCTATGGACTGCACCGTGGTGGAGGCAGCGGACGGGTCTGGCAGCCAAAAGGTGATGAAGCTTGAGCCCTCGGTCGTGTGCGACGTGAGCTCGGACAAGACGTACGCCCAGGTCCTCCCTTGGGCAGTCATCACGCTCCTCCTCTACGGGCTCGGGATCCCGCTGCTCTTCGCTGTCATGCTCTTCACCAGCCGCAAAGCCATTGTGGCTGACCAGAAGTTGTTGGCGGTCGGCGAGGGCCACGTGAGGGCCACAAACCCCAACTTCTCGACCCGGAAGCGCCTTGGGAGGCTCTACGCAGACTACAAGCCGGAGGTGTACTGGTGGAGGCTTGCCCTCACGGCCAGAAAGGCCCTCGTGGCGACGGTGTCCATCCTGTTCACTGGCACGCCGGTGTTTGCCGCCTCGGCCACTGCACTCATCCTCTTCGTGTCCTTCCTCATGCACTCCCGCTACCAGCCCTTCCTCCACGCGCCGCCGGTCTCGAAGGCTTTCATGGCTCTTGCCGATGAGCTTGACGACGGAGCTGCGGGTGGCGAATCCTCGACTGCAAAGGGCGGCAAGGCGGCTGCGGGGTCGCCTGCCGGCGGCAAGGGGGCAGGTGGCAAAGGCACGGCCGCTGCGCGCCCACGCACAGGCTGCCGCCGGTGCGGGTGCAAGTGCCGCCGGCTGGGCCTTCCTGCCGGCCTGGCCATCTGCCTTCGCAACACGTCCCCAATCTTTGCGGTGTGCCTTGCTGCCGCGGAGTCAGACCTCGCCGCTCGCCGA
This sequence comes from Cafeteria roenbergensis, assembly GCA_008330645.1. Classification (NCBI taxonomy): domain Eukaryota; class Bigyra; order Bicosoecida; family Cafeteriaceae; genus Cafeteria; species Cafeteria roenbergensis. The sequence continues at coordinate 27,798 of VLTN01000109.1, forward strand.
GTAAACACGCGGCCGGCCATCAACTTCGAGCCCCCTCCCGCGCCCAAGCCGCGGGGACGCCGAGCCAGCATCGCTGTGAAGCTTGCCCGCCGAATGAGCCTGGGCGGGGCTGCCATTGCCGGTCGCATGACCGCTTCGAGGACAAAGGGCACCCCAGCGCAGGGCATGGGTCCCCTTGCCATCCAAATTCCCAAGGCGCCGTCGTCACCTCGGCACACTAGGCCCAGGAGCCCAAGCTCCCCAGTGTCCCCGCTAGCCAGCAGCCCGCCTGCAGCGGCTGCCAGGCGAAGCGCAAGGCTCGTGGCCTTTGCAGCGGCGGCCGCTCAGGCAATGGAGGCCCAGGCTCGGCAAGAGGCTCGCGAGGCTGCGCGTGCCGCCAAAGAGTCCTCCCTTTCGTTCGTGTTTGACTACAACACCCTTGAGGGATCGTTCTTGATCACCGGCGTGCTCGTTCTCATGGGAGGCCTCGCCTTTTCGTCCAACGCCATCAAGCCAGGATCCGTTGCATACGTCATCGTGGTGGCGGCCATTGTGCTGTTGGTGGTGGGTGCTCTTGGGAGCTTTGTTTGGATCCTCGGCTTCGAGCTGTACCGCTCTCTTCGCTTTGCGGATGTGCTAACCAAGGCTCGCATGTTCCAGGACTCGGTGCTCGCAAAGTCTGTCCGGGCTAAGCGGACAGCAAGCGTCCTCGCTCGGTTTGCGGGCGAGTCGGCGTCGAGCAAGGCGGCTGCGAAGTTGCGAGCCGTGGTTCGTGCCCGAGCCAACTCAAGGCAGCTGGAAAAGTCCCAGCCCATCCAGCCAGGGACGTCCTCGGCCCTGACATCGTCCCCGCCACTCTCGAGCCGCGCTATGGAGCCGCGCGGCAAGCAATCGCGAAGCGTGCCCGATCTGAGCCCGACCAGATCGCGAGGAAACCCCCTCGCGATGCGAGACAGCTCCGAGAGGCGCAGACAGTGACATCGGGTCCTGCAATGTGCGGGACGCACTTGCTTGCGGCGAGACGTTACGGTGGGGTACGCCCGGGAAGCCCTCGTGGGCTTGAGCACCGGGTGCGCTCGCTTCTTGAAGGGCGCTAACGATTGACGATCGGCGAGGTGCAGCTCTGCCGTAGGAAGCAGAGCCACATGCGCTCGCGAGGTTTTGCGGTGGCGTTTCGACGCCAACCAAGTTGAACAGCAGCCCTAGTTTTCGATCATTCCCATGGTCCGAATCCGGCGGGTGGCAATGCTGCAGCGCATCACGCTTCTTCATCCACCCTCGGTTCGAGAAAGCATCACCCCGACGTCTCCATGTTGGGTGGAGTCATTCTCGCGCTCGATGGGTGTCGCGTGGGCGACGCGGCCGATATAGTATTTGACAACCTGACAACGACCTTTCGTGTCCTGGCAACTTTGCTCCTGAGCGAAACGTGTGCGTTGCCTCGCCCCAGCTTGGATCCGGCTTGTCGCCGACTGGAGGCAGGCTCAACCTGCGTAGTTTGTTTTTTTCTCGACGATGCCGCTTGCTCACCCTGCCTTCGTTTGAACTGGGAAACATCCATGTGGTTGCCGCGGCACGCGCACCCCGGGATGTGTCATCCGTGCAGTTGCGTCGAGCCTTCAATCTGCCTTCGACTGCCACTTTGAATCGAGCGCAAACACACAGCGCAGAGCGCACACAAAACCGAGGTTGTCTCAGCACCATTTGGGGGGTCCGAGGAGACACTCGCGTCACCATGCCACACACTCGATTCACAGACTCATTAAGAACCAATCCAGCAACATCCATCACAGATGAATCACAAACCGCGCCAAACCCACAATCCCAAGTCCCAAGTCCCAGATCCCTGCCATCACACCGCTGTCTGGTAACGCCTCCGATTCGCCCTGGTGCGTGTGATAAACATCGTTGGGGGGGGTCGAAAACTCGCGTAACCATACCACACACTCGATTCACAGACTCAGCAATCACCAATCCAGCAACTCCATCACCGATGAGTCACAAACCGCGCCAAACCCACAATCCCAAGTCTCAAGTCCCAGATCACTCCCATCACACTGCCACGAGTCGCCAATCAGCCGCCCCTGCTCACCGCATACGCTCCACCTGCTGTCGCAGGTACTGCGTCTGCCCGATCAGCTGGGTCGCCAGTCCCTTGGCGATGACCTCGTTCAGCCTCGACAGCCAGCGAAAGGCCCAGCGCGCACGCTCCCTCGGCCGGTCACCAAAGGCCGTGTCCGCCACCTTCTTGAGGAAGGCGAAGGCCGCCGGTCCCATGCGTCCCGTGGTCGTGATGACGAAGGGCACAATGGAGCTCATGTTGTCCTTTGTAGCTGAGCTCTTCTTGTACTCCCTCATCTTGTCATTCTCACGGCGCTCGAGAAAGGCGTCCATGTTCTGCAGGCCCTGCGTCACGTAGGACTTGCTCACCGCCGAGGTGATCTGCACGTCGACGAGACAGGTGGTCTCGAAGTCGACGTGCACCCGCAGGTCCGGTCGCTTGCGCGCGGCCTCGCTGGACCCCGGCTGGGACCCGAAGCGCGTCTGCCCGTCCTGCCAGCTGGAGGGCTCCACCACCGACTGTAGTCCCGCCGAGCGCACCGCCGCGTGCAGGACGTCGCGGACGTCGTTGTGCGCCCGGATGGTGGAGCCCTTGCCGCAGCGGCAGCGTGCCAGGTGGTGTGCCACGCCCGAGACCCCGCCGATGTGGACGGTGCCTCTCGCGGTGGTGTCCCGCTGCACGCACGCGCAGTTGATCGACACGCCGTCTGGCACCACGTGGTCGGCCTCGGAGGCTCCGATGCGGTAGCGTTCCACCACCGCGAACTCCTCGTCTGTGAGCCCGCGGGGCCCCATCATCGTGTTGCGGAGCCAGTAGTGCGTTCCCGGCACGCACGCCTCTCGGAACGCGACCAGGTCGCTCATGACGCGCAGCATGGCCGGGTCGTCGATGTTGGCGACACGCTTCTCCGGCGTGTCCTTGGCCAGCGCCTCGGCCCTGCAGCGTGCTGTGCAGGCCCTGCGCGCCTTGGCCAGCCGGCGCAGGAAGACGCACTCGTGCTTGATGCGCAGCATGTCATCGTGGTGCAGCACCATCTTGCGCTGCCAGGGCGCCTCGGTCTGCTCGTTCGCCCGCGCCGTCACCCCGTCGCCGTACAGGCACTTGCGGAGCTTGGCCTTCAGCTCGCCCGGCAGCTTACCCAGGGTGTCGGGCAAGAAGCCCTCGAACCCTGTCGCTGCGGCCAGGCAGCGGGCTCCCTTGCAGGCCCTGATGAACTCCTCCACCAGGTTTGCCGCTGCCTCCATGTCATCCGACGACTCGTCGTCAGATCTGAGCTCCATCATCGCCTCCAGCGCCAGCTCCTCGATCTCGGCGCGCAGCTCTTCCAGGCCCTCGACAGCCCCCGCGATGTCCGACCTCCACACATGCGCCAGCTGGTAGCGCTTCTTCACCCTGGCGGCATGAAGGTCGGCTTCCTTGCCCACGACGCAGTCCTTGTCCGGCCTGAAGTACCGTGCCTCGGTGCAGGCGTCCTTGTACTCCTTGCTGTCCCGCTCGTAGTCCCGGTAGGCTCCCTTGGCGACCTCCTCGCATCGCAGCAGGATGTCGCCCACCTCCTTGGTCGCATCGCTGCGGTCTGAGCGCTTCAGCGAGCTCCTCACGAGTTTCTTGAGCGAGATGCCCTTCCAGTTGGGGTCGTTGCCGTCCGCGTCCGCGTCGGGTCCGTCCCTGGCCAACCCGATCGCCGGCGTTTGCCTGACCGAGTAGACCTGTGCCGCATCCGCTCTCGGCTGTGCGGCATCAGATGTCTCTTGGCCGGTTGGAGCGCCAGCCGCACTAGCTGCCGCTGCGCCGCCGCCGCTCGTCGTCATCTCGGTCGCCGCTCCCGCCGCGCTGGCGGCAGCCGCACCTCCGCCGACCGTCTGGCCCCCGCTTGTCGGTGTTGGCTGATGCCCCGGTTCAGCCGCTCCCCCCGTACCGCTGACGAGCCACCCATCCAGCGTACCTGCAAGCTGCTGCCCGTGCGCCGGGCCCTCCTCGCAGTCCTCCTTGGACTCGCTCTCTCCGACCGCCGGGTGGTCCACCCACGGCGTGCCGCCCGCTGCAGCAGCCGCCGCACCTGACTCATCCTCCGCTTCCGCCTCGCCGGCGTTGGCTGGTCCCGCTCCGGCACCACTCCCCGACGCCGCTTCGCCTCCGCCTCCACCAGTGCCGGGTCCGTCGAGGGCCTCCTCCGGCGGTGGTGCCATCTCGAACCGCCCTTTCCGCATGTCCCGAACGGCCTCGATGAAGCCCGCTGTCGCCTCGAAGCGGAACTGCGCCACGCCAGGCAGGCCCATGCCCCCGGCTTTGCAGCCCCTGCTCAGCATCTTTGCCAGCCTCATCTGAGCGTAGCCTCCCTTCTTCAAGGCCGGGTTGGACGCTGCCGATGCGAGCCGAGTCACACCGTCGGCTTCCCGGCCCAGGAGCGCCCACCACGCCTCCCGCCTTGCGTGCTCGTCCGGCAGCCCCCGAACAAGCGCCTCGATGGCCTTGGACATGGCCTCACGGAAGCCGTCCTCGGTCACCGTGCACATCTCGTCCGAGAGCGCGTGGCCGATCGCATCCAGCTCCGTCTTGTGCGCTACTGCCGACAGGTTGGCCAGCAGCGCCGCATGGAACACCGCCAGCTCCTGGCCCGCCGCCGCACCCGCTGCTCTGTGCAGGTAGCTGAACTTCTGGCCCACCACCGACAGCAGCAGGTGGTGCGCCCGCTTGAGCCCGCAGACCTCGATGCCCGCGAGCAGGCGCTCCGCGGCCGGCCCAAACTCTTTCTCCAGTCGCTTCATCGAGTGCTCAAGTGCCACCTCCGGCGGGAGTTCCTCCCCCACAGGACACTGCAGCACCGCCACGCTCCGTTCGGTGAGGTGGCACCCCTCCAGCACCGAGGGTGGGGACCCTGGATCGTCCCTACTCCGCTTCATCTCCCGCCGAATTCTGGCTTTGGTTCTCTCGAGCTGTCCTCGCTTGCACAGCACCTGGGTCTTGTCGGCGTTCATCCGCAGCCCCACCGTGCTGAGCCGCTCGGCCAGCATCTGGGCTGCCTTGAAGGCGCTCCTCCTCGGGCCCACGAGCGTCGTGTCGTCGGCCATCTGCAAGATGAGCACATCTGGGAAGGCGCGCCTCACCTCGTCCACCAGGGGGTGCACTGCGATCGCAAACAGTGCGCCCGCTGCCGGGTCGCCTTGACGCACGCCCCTGTTGGACTCCAGCTCAAAGACCTCGCCCTCGTCCGTGGCAAAGAGGAGCGGGCTGGACGAGCCGTACAGCGCCAGCACCGCCGGCACGAGCTTCTCGTCCAACCGCCGCACCTCCTCGATCATCGCGCGCCTGGAGACGGAGTTGTAGGCGTTGGCCATGTCCAACGCTACCACCACCGTTCTGATCTCTCCCTCCTCGAACGCGGTGCGGACAGCATGGACCAGCCTGCACGACCCGTCTCGGCAGCCCAGGAACTGGAAGCGCAGCTGGTCCAGCAGTCCGTGCTTCCCCAGGATGGTGTTCACCACCTTGCCCACCAGCTTGCCCAGGCCCGAGACCATGGCCACCGGCCTGATCTTGCCGTTTCCCTTGGGAATCGCCATCAGGGTTGACGACCCAAGGACCCTGCGCTCCTCGGCAGAGAGGTCGTTCCTCAACGCCCTTCGGACAAATGACACGAGCGCATCCAGGTCCTTCTCGGCGATGTTCTCCAGCTGCTTCGCGACCATGCCGTCCGGGCCCACGGCCTTCTTGTGCGGCATCGACTGAATCGCCGCCGACACCATTTCCCGGAGCTCGGAGTCGGTGAGGTCCGGCGCTTCTCCCTCCACTGTGCCGTCGACCACCTCGTCCTCGCTCGGGTGCAGGTGAATGAACATCGTTGGGGGGGGTCGAAAACTCGCGTCACCATGCCACACACTCGAGTCACAGACTCATCAAAAACCAATCCAGCAACTCCATCACCGATGAATCACAAACCGCTCCAAACCCGCAATCCCAAGTCTCAAGTCCCAGATCACTCCCATCACACTGCCTCGAGTCGTCACTCAGCCGCCCCTGCTCACCGCATACGCTCCACCTGCTGTCGCAGGTACTGCGTCTGCCCGATCAGCTGGGTCGCCAGTCCCTTGGCGATGACCTCGTTCAGCCTCGACAGCCAGCGAAAGGCCCAGCGCGCACGCTCCCTCGGCCGGTCGCCGAAGGCCGTGTCCGCCACCTTCTTGAGGAAGGCGAAGGCCGCCGGTCCCATGCGTCCCGTGGTCGTGATGACGAAGGGCACAATGGAGCTCATGTTGTCCTTTGTAGCTGAGCTCTTCTTGTACTCCCTCATCTTGTCATTCTCACGGCGCTCGAGAAAGGCGTCCATGTTCTGCAGGCCCTGCGTCACGTAGGACTTGCTCACCGCCGAGGTGATCTGCACGTCGACGAGACAGGTGGTCTCGAAGTCGACGTGCACCCGCAGGTCCGGTCGCTTGCGCGCGGCCTCGCTGGACCCCGGCTGGGACCCGAAGCGCGTCTGCCCGTCCTGCCAGCTGGAGGGCTCCACCACCGACTGCAGTCCCGCCGAGCGCACCGCCGCGTGCAGGACGTCGCGGACGTCGTTGTGCGCCCGGATGGTGGAGCCCTTGCCGCAGCGGCAGCGCGCTAGGTGATGCGCCACGCCGGAGACCCCGCCGATGTGGACGGTGCCTCTCGCGGTGGTGTCCCGCTGCACGCACGCGCAGTTGATCGACACGCCGTCCGGCACCACGTGGTCGGCCTCGGAGGCTCCGATGCGGTAGCGGGTGACCACCGCGAACTCCTCGTCTGTGAGCCCGCGGGGCCCCATCATCGTGTTGCGGAGCCAGTAGTGCGTTCCCGGCACGCACGCCTCTCGGAACGCGACCAGGTCGCTCATGACGCGCAGCATGGCCGGGTCGTCGATGTTGGCGACACGCTTCTCCGGCGTGCCCTTGGCCAGCGCCTCGGCCCTGCAGCGTGCTGTGCAGGCCCTGCGCGCCTTGGCCAGCCGGCGCAGGAAGACACACTCGTGCTTGATGCGCAGCATGTCGTCGTGGTGCAGCACCATCTTGCGCTGCCAGGGCGCCTCGGTCTGCTCGTTCGCCCGCGCCGTCACCCCGTCGCCGTACAGGCACTTGCGGAGCTTGGCCTTCAGCTCGCCCGGCAGCTTACCCAGGGTGTCGGGCAAGAAGCCCTCGAACCCTGTCGCTGCGGCCAGGCAGCGGGCTCCCTTGCAGGCCCTGATGAACTCCTCCACCAGGTTTGCCGCTGCCTCCATGTCATCCGACGACTCGTCGTCAGATCCGAGCTCCATCATCGCCTCCAGCGCCAGCTCCTCGATCTCGGCGCGCAGCTCTTCCAGGCCCTCGACAGCCCCCGCGATGTCCGACCTCCACACATGCGCCAGCTGGTAGCGCTTCGTCACCCTGGCGGCATGAAGGTCGGCCTCCTTGCCCACGACGCAGTCCTTGTCCGGCCTGAAGTACCGTGCCTCGGTGCAGGCGTCCTTGTACTCCTTGCTGTCCCGCTCGTAGTCCCGGTAAGCTCCCTTGGCGACCTCCTCGCATCGCAGCAGGATGTCGCCCACCTCCTTGGTCGCATCGCTGCGGTCTGAGCGCCTCAGCGCCCGCATCACGAGTTTCTTGAGCGAGATGCCCTTCCAGTTGGGGTCGTTGCCGTCCGCGTCCGCGTCGGGTCCGTCCCTGGCCAACCCGATCGCCGGCGTTCGCCTGACCGAGTAGACCTGTGCCGCATCCGCTCTCGGTTGTGCGGCATCAGATGTCTCTTGGCCGGTTGGAGCGCCAGCCGCACTAGCTGCCGCTGCGCCGCCGACACCCGTCGTCATCTCGGTCGCCGCTCCCGCCGCGCTGGCGGCAGCCGCACCTCCGCCGACCGTCTGGCCTCCGCTTGTCGGTGTTGGCTGATGCTCCGGTTCAGCCGCTCCCTCCGTACCGCTGACGAGCCACCCGTCCAGCGTACCTGCAAGTTGCTGCCCATGCGCCGGGCCCTCGTCGCAGTCCTCCTTGGACTCGCTCTCTCCGACCGCCGGGTGGTCCACCCACGGCGTGCCGCCCGCTGCAGCAGCCGCCGCACCCGACTCATCCTCCGCTTCCGCCCCGCCGGCGTTGGCTGGTCCTGCTCCGGCACCACTCCCCGACGCTGGCTCTCCTCCGCCTCCACCAGTGCCGGGTCCGTCGAGGGCCTCCTCCGGCGGTGGTGCCATCTCGAACCGCCCTTTCCGCATGTCCCGAACGGCCTCGATGAAGCCCGCTGCCGCTTCGAAGCGGAACTGCGCCACGCCAGGCAGGCCCATGCCCCCGGCTTTGCAGCCCTTGCTCAGCATCTTTGCCAGCCTCATCTGAGCGTAACCTCCCTTCTTCAAGGCCGGGTTGGACGCTGTCGATGCTAGCCGAGTCACACCGTCGGCTTCCCGGCCCAGGAGCGCCCACCACGCCTCCCGCCTTGCGTGCTCGTCCGGCAGCCCCCGAACAAGCGCCTCGATGGCCTTGGACATGGCCTCACGGAAGCCGTCCTCGGTCACCGTGCACATCTCGTCCGAGAGCGCGTGGCCGATCGCATCCAGCTCCGTCTTGTGCGCCACTGCCGCCAGGTTGGCCAGCAGCGCCGCATGGAACACCGCCAGCTCCTGGCCCGCCGCCGCACCCGCTGCTCTGTGCAGGTAGCTGAACTTCTGTCCGAGCACTGACAGCAGTAGGTGGTGCGCCCGCTTGAGCCCGCAGACCTCGATGCCCGCGAGCAGGCGCTCCGCGGCCGGCCCAAACTCCTTCTCCAGTCGCTTCATCGACTGCTCTAGAGCCACCTCCGGTGAGAGGTCCTCCCCCACAGGACACTGCAGCACCGCCACGCTCCGTTCGGTGAGGTGGCACCCCTCCAGCACCGAGGGTGGGGACCCTGGATCGTCCCTACTCCGCTTCATCTCCCGCTGAATTCTGGCTTTGGTTTCCTCGCGCTGTCCACGTTTGCACAGCACCTGGGTCTTGCTGGTGTTCATCCGCAGCCCCACCGTGCTGAGCCGCTCGGCCAGCATCTGGGCTGCCTTGAAGGCGCTCCTCCTCGGGCCCACCAGCGTCGTGTCGTCGGCCATCTGCAAGATGAGCACATCTGGGAAGGCGCGCCTCACCTCGTCCACCAGGGGGTGCACTGCGATCGCAAACAGTGCGCCCGCTGCCGGGTCGCCTTGACGCACGCCCCTGTTGGACTCCAGCTCAAAGACCTCGCCCTCGTCCGTGGCAAAGAAGAGCGGGCTGGACGAGCCGTACAGCGCCAGCACCGCCGGCACGAGCTTCTCGTCCAACCGCCGCACCTCCTCGATCATCGCGCGTCTGGAGACGGAGTTGTAGGCGTTGGCCATGTCCAACGCTACCA
>VLTN01000110.1:0-34073 GCA_008330645.1 Cafeteria roenbergensis
CGCACACATCGAGCGACGGTGGGTCCTCGAGCGCGTCCTGCGGGAAGGAGGGCCGGGATCACCGGCTCGCTGCACCGGGAAGAAAGCGGTCGGGGGGCACGAGGCGGCGGAGGCGGCGGGCGGGCCGCCAGCGCGGCAACGAGACGGAGGTCCAGGCCCCACGACTCCGCCACACGGCTTGAGCTCCTGGGCCCGTCGATTGAGTGGTCGATCGCGGTGGTCTGCGCCGGCGCTGCCAGGGACCCCCTCCAAGCTCGCCTGCTCACGCCTCCAGGCGGGGCGCGGGGCCCGCGCTCCTTGGACGGCTGCCGCGGCGCGAAGGCCGCTGCAGCAGCTCCGGATGCCGATTCGCCGGCACGCCCTCCGCCGCGCGCTGGCTGGGCGCGGTCGTGGCGCCGCCCAGCGGCCATGGTCAAGGCGGCACCGATGCCCGCCAGGCTCACGCCGCGGACGTCGGCGCCGCCACGGGCTCGCCACCAGCTGCATCGCTTGCACCAGACACGCTGGTCTCGGCACCACCTTCCGCAGCGCCCATGCGGCCGCGCTTGGCCGCCGCTTCTGGGAGTCGCTGTCTGCATCGCTGGCGTCGGCGTCGCTGCCCTCACCCCCCGCGCAGCCAGCCCTGCCTTGCCCTTCTGGTCCCGCTTCTTCTTCTTCTTGTCCTTGTTGCGCTTCTTCTTGCGCTCCAGCTTGGCGGCTGCCTTGGCCGCGGCTGCGGCAGCTTTGCTTGAAGAGGCCGCAGCCCTGTCGGCGCCGGACGCAGCGGCACCGGCGACGGGCGCCTTCGAGGCCGCCGCAGCGGCTGCGTCAGCGGCCGCTGCAGCTTCCCTCTCGTCGGCCTCCCGCTGGCGCTTGCGGCGCTTCGCCTTGCCCTGCGCCTTGTCGCGCAGGGCATCAAGGTGCTCTGCCCGCTCGGCTTCGTCGCCAGCGCCCTCCCCCTCCTCGCCGAAGCGGCGAATCGCGAACATGGTCAAAGAAACACTAGCGGCACGGCGTTTGTGACCTGCGCTGCGCCCTTCAAGCCGGCTGCCGCGAAGTGCAGAAGCGTCCCACCTCGGTCCGCGGCTCTGCTCGACAAGGCGCCTCGGGACCGCTGCCCGCCACAGTCGCCGCTTGGCCATGGCCGCCAGCTCGTCTGCCGACAGCACGATGGTGTCCATCGAGGCCGCCACCGACGCGTTTGCTGACCCGCCTGAGAAAGAGCATCTGGATTGCGGCCACCGCGGGCCGGCTCGATTGCATCGCAGCGCACCTGGCGAGCGGGATCGCTCCCCGACGCGGCCGACGACGGACTCGGGCTTCACGCCCCTGTGAGGCACAACACGGGCACCGCCACCATGTCTTTTGCCTGGGTACTGGTCGGCCAAGGCTGGCACCGCGCGCAGGCGAAGCCGCCGCTGCGCCGTGGGCTGTCGCTCTGGCCCGCGAAGGAAGGAGGAACGCGCCCCTATCCCGCCCCGCCCGTGCCCTGTTTGCGAGGATCGAGCGGAGCGCACCTGCCGTATGCAATTTGTGCCCAGCGTCGCGGTCGTGATGCGCCTGCTCGCAGGCACGCTGCGGCATCCTACTGCCACACCGACGCTTTGCGCGCACTCCTCGCCGCCCAGGCCGCGACTGGGCGCGGCGTTGATGTGTGCGACGAGGATGGCGACACTCCGCTGCACGCGTGCGAGAGCGTCGAGTGCGGCGAGCTGCTGCTTGCCGCTGGAGCCAACGTGCTGGCTCGCAACAGCGAGGGCAAGACTCCGCTCGAGGTGGCGAGAGAGGACGATCGGGTCGAAATGGCGGTGTGGCTGCTCGCCAAGACGGCGGAGGCTGGTGGGGACACTAGCGCTGTTCTGGCGGCAGCTGCTGCGGACGCTGCTGCGGCAACTGGAGCCGACGACATCGATGAGGAGGATGACGACGATGACATCGAGGACGATGACGGCCCCGACGGCGTCCCCGCGGGAATGGAGCCAACAGCCTTCCCCGACCCGTGATGTGCACCGTGCTTGCGTGCCATGCTTTGCCGTGATCGCAAAACGGCGCCATAGAGCGAGCAACAGTTGTGTGATGAAACTCACGAGCTGGCTGCTTGCCTTGCCCGCCTCCCGGTGTCCCGATTCGCGCGCCCTTCACTTGCCAGAGGGCGTGGGATGGCGTGCACGCGGGAGACTGGGGCCGCGAAGCGGGAGGTGGCTGCGCTTGGTCGGCGGTGCGCTTGCCTTGGGACTGCATCTCACTGTCTCGACGTGAAGCCGATGCCGCTTCACCGCGCACGCTCGAAGTTTCTCGCGCACCTTGACAAGGCCCTATGCCGCTGCACGGTTCAAACTGGTCAACTGGAACAAGGCTGTGCTTGGCCGTGTCGGCAAGGGCAGCCGTTGGCATGCAAAGAGGCTTCAACAGCAGGCTTTTTTTGCGCTTCAGCGGAAAAAGAAAACCAAAGAGCCTGGCCTCCAACTGCCGCCGCGCTCGGAGGCGCATCCACGGGTCGGGAGGGCGGGGGACTCGCAGCACGAGCTCGCGCGCCAGCTCGTGCAACGCGCGCGCCACCCTCCGCCTCGAGTCGCGAGACGGCACACGCAAAGGGCGACGCGCGGCCCGTGTCGAACCTGCTCCGCTGCGATCGACCAGTGGCACGGCATTCCGCTAAGCGCAGCTTCCAGCACTCCGGGGCCTCGCCGCGGGCCTGGGAGACTGGAGGCATGCCGTTTGCGACCCCATCTGGATGGCGCCGAGTGGTGGAGCGGGGAACCGGGCCTGGCGAGATGCAGCAGGCGGCTGACGGCAGCTTGCCTTTCTCCCTGGTCCGAGTTGTCGTGTCTTTGCTCTTGCCGGCAGGCTTGCTGCTGGCATTGCCATACATCGCGCTGCTCTCACCCGCCACCGCGTACTTTGTGGCGGACGGCACGCTGCCCAGCGCGTTTGCGGGGCTTGACCGGGAGCTTGTCGACGGCACAGGCACCATTCCTCTGGACACCGAGCTTGCGGCCCACGCTTCCCTCATTGTCACAATGGTGAACGCTGTCGTCCTCGCCCTCTTCGTGTCGGCCTCCTGGGCCCTGCTGGCAAGGCCCATCCGCGGAGCGTGAGCCCAGCGGCGCTGCCCCTGCGTATCGTCGTCGGCTGAGTCCGCAGTGGACTTGGTTACCGGCTCGAGGGCGACTCGTGCGCACCAACACCTCAAGTCTGTCTGCTCGCCCCAGCCGCGTCCGGGCTGCTTTCGCTCCTGCGCCTGTTGCCCCGCCTGTCGTGGAGGCCGGTCCTCATGGGCATTGCTTGGTTCTGTCGCTGGGGCCCTTGTTGCGCCTCGCAGTGCCCTCGTCGTCTTCGTTGGCGTTGGCTGCTGCGCCGTCCTCGAGGTTGGCATGTTGGACGGGAAAAACCGTCCGCGTCCCGGTGAGAAGGCCAAGCGCTCCGAGCTCGAGTCCGGCACGAGCGCTTGTTAGCCACGGCGGGTGCCGCAGGAGGCCGGGGGCTGGCGCGCCCAACCGAGCTGGCCGCGGCGCCTCGACGGCACCGGGATGCGTTTCTGACCGCCGCCGTTGCGCGTGCTCCCCGTGCCAAGCGCCCGCCCAGTTCAGACGCGCCTGATTGAGCCGTCACACCCGCATCGCGATGTGAATGCTACCGCAGAGCCTGTTCCCCGTGCCGAGCTGCGTGCTGGTTGGCGCGATGCCGGTCGGCTTTCTCGGACTCTCGACCTTGACGATGTACGGGCTCCTCGAGGCGCTGGGGTCCTATGTCCTCGGCGATGATGCCGATGAGCTTCGGCAGTGGGCTTTGTGCGGCAGGCACTGCTGCACGGCCTCGCGCATGGCCGTGGCGGGGCGCGTTGGCCAACTGACCACGCTGGTCGCAACCCTGTCTTCCATCGCCATCCCGCTGTACCTACGCGCGACGGAGACCTCCAGCGTGGTCACGGGGACGGTGCTTTGGGCCTGTGCCATCATTGCCTCCATCCCGAACGCCTTTGCGTTCGTCACCGAGGCGCTGGCCTGCGCGCGGGCCACCAGGGCCGCGCCTGCAGCGCACACGACCGCCCAGCGCGTGGCTCGCATCACTGCCGTCACCAGCGTCCTCGTCTCGCCGTTCTTGTCCGCCATTGTGGGCGGCTGGTCAGAACACAACGCGAGCGCCTGCCCCGCGTTCTTCTTTGACCAGGATGCCCCCGTCCCCGCGACGCCGTGGCCGCTCGAGTGCAACAACAGCGAGTGCTTCAAGAACATCCAAGGCTTCGTGACCTCGCGGTCGGTGACGCTGTGGTCATCGGCGGGGGGCTTCCTCGTCTGCACGCTCATCGTCATCCTCTCAGCGCAGGCCAACGTTGCGGCCACCCGAGAGCGGGACGCGCAGCACGCCACCGCAAAGATGCGCCAGGCCCTCCAGTACATCTCGCACGAGGCGCGCGCGCCCCTGGGCGGCGCCATCCTCTCCATGGGCTTGCTGGACCAGGCCATGGCCGCCGCCGACGAGTCGCAAGCCAGCCTTCTCATCTCCGACCTGCACCTGTCCCTCGAAGCCGCGCAGCGCCAGCTCACCGACCTCCTCATGTTCGACGAGTCCGACAGCGGAGAGGGCCGTGGCGTGGCCTGGCGCTGGTCCCGCCTTGACGGGCCGCACCTGTCGCGCCTCCGGTCGTCCTTTGCCGGCGCCTGCAAGGCCGAGGGTATCGCCCTCGACATCCGTGTGCAGGCCGACCTGGCGCCAACCTCCCTGCCTGTGCAACTCGTGGAGGAGCATTGGAACGACGATCCGCCCATCACAGCGGAGCCAGCACAGCGCGAACACCCGCAGGCCGCCGACGCAGACTGCGACTCTGGTGCCGACACCCCCGCCGAGACGCGCGACGCGCCCCCAGAGGGCAAAGAGCACGCCGCTGCCAGCGAACTTGCCGACGCGCCCAGGCCCAGCGCAGCTGCGGCTGGCGACCGCACGCCCCCGCGCCCAGGATCGCCCGGTGCGGGCGGTGCCAGCGGGTCCGCAGGCGACTCCAAGCGAGTGTCGCCCAATGCGGGCGAGGCCTCCGGGCGCGCTACTGCAGCAAGCACGGTGCAAAGCAGTCCGCAGCAGCAGCTCCGGCTCCACAGCTCGGGCAGCCGGGCGCCCTCGAGCGCCTTGGGCAGCCGAGGCACCGACGCGAGCAGCGGCGACGCGGAGCTCTACATCGACGTGGAGCGCGTACTGGCCATCGTGCAGAACGCCCTCTCCAACAGCATCAAGCACGTGCGGGGCGACGGCACGGGCCGCATCTCCGTCCTCCTTACCCTCGGCCCGGCCTCGGACCTTCCCGGTCGCGACCCGGCACAGATTCCCACCGCACGAGCGCAAACGTCGTCGTCCACCTCGCAGGCGGCCGGACAGCGTCCATCTGTTGACGTTTCGGACGGCCACGCGAGCCACCGCAACGACATCAGGACCCTGCAGCATGGCGCCAGCTCGCTCCTCGGCGCTGGCGGCATCGGCGGCGGCCCGGGCGGCCCGGGCGCGCCCTCGGTGTTGGGGCGCTCAGCAACCGTGAGCCGCACCAACCGCGAGGACTGCGGCAGCCCGAGGCGCAGAATGCACTCGGTGGGGCTGGAGCCCGCATCCAATCGCAGGAGGCAGCTTGCCGGCACCACGGGCGTCGTCCAGGGTGTCGCCGGCTCTGGCGTGGCTGAGCCTGCCAGCACCGGCCTTGCTGGCGTCCAGAAGCGCGTTCTGTGGATCGAGGTGCTGGACAACGGCAAAGGCATCCCCTCCAGCGTGCTGCGGCCCGGCCGCCTGTTCCGGCCCTTCCAGCAGCTGCGGCAGGGCGACGGGTCCCTGCGCATGACGTCGAGCGGGCTGGGGCTGTCCATCGTGAAGAGCGTGGTGGTGGAGCAGCTCCAGGGGATCGTGGGCCTGGCGAGCAGGGAGGGCGAAGGCACGCTCTTCACGGCCAAGATCCCCGTGTGGGCACGGTCTGCCTCTGCGGCCTTTGCAAGCACAGCAACCCTCAACACCGGGGCGGGCGGGGCGCTCGCCACGACAGGCTCCGTCCGCCTCTCGGACAGCACGAATCCGGGCTCCGAAGCTGCGGCTGGCACCCACCAAGCGGACAGCATGGTGGTCAGGTCCGGCCACGCCGCGCCCTCGTTCAAGCGGGGCGCCTCCAACGCGTCGGCCAAGCGATCCCTCACCTCCGTCGCTGAAGAAGGGGCCTCAGTGAACTCGGCCAGCGATGCCGAGGCGGTCAAGGTGGTGCGAGCGCGCGTCCCCAGGGACGGCGCTGCCACGAGCCCTCCATCGCCTGCCGGATCGGACAGGTTCGTCATGGCGTTTGAGACGGACGCGCCAGCCAAGCAAGCCGGCGGACCGGGACTGAGCATGGCCCCAGCGAGCACGTGCGCGAGCTCCGCGGCAGCCAAGGCCATCTCCGAGGCGACGAGTCTGCCCAGCGGTCGGCCCAAGCCCACGATCATCACGACGGGACTGCCCGTGACTGCGGCCGCCGACAGGGCCGACACATTCCACCGCCCGTCGTCGTTCCAGGCCGGCAGCCCGAAGCCAGCTGCCGGCCGCCGCGCCATGAGCGCCAAGAACGCGGACCGCAAGCGCGAGCTGAGCAGGAAGCTTCGGACAGGCCGCCGGGAGCGCCCAGCCAAGGCGGTGCTTGGGTCCGCCTTCGTCGTCGACGACGAGCGTGTCAACAGGACCCTCATGGCCCGCGTGGTCCGCAGCTGGGGCTTCAAGGTGGAAGGGATGGAGAACGGCGCGGAGCTCGTCGACGCCATCAAGGTGCTTGCAGCCAAAGACATCGCCAGCTCTGAGGCTGCCCTGGCTGCAGTGGCTGCCGACAAGAGTCCAACGGCAGGCCTGTCCGCGGCAGCTGCTGCCGCGGCTGCTGCCACCGGCGGCACCACTTCGTCAGTGTGGCCCACGGTCATCACCTTGGACATTCAAATGCCGGTCATGGACGGCTTCGGCGCGCTTGCCGCGCTGCGCACGCTGGCCGAGGAGCACCGCGCTGCCGGCCACTCGGACGTGGCTGAGCGCATTCTGGGCCTCGTGATCATCGGCGTGACGGGCAACGCCGTCATCAGCGACCGCCTTCGTATGCTGAAGCTTGGGGCGCGCAAGGTGCTGACCAAGCCCGTCGACGTCCCAGACTTGGCTGCGCTCGTGCAGTCGTGCTGTGGCGTGGAGCTGCCCGCGAGGGCGCACCGCCGGGTCGGCCAACGCTAGGGGATGCGCCGGATCGCACTCCCGCCCCTCGCTCCAGCGCCTGCTGCTCTCACCAATGCATTCTTGGCTTTGCGAGCCAAGCCTCGAGAAACAACCCACGCCTCGCGAGTGAGTGCGAAGGCGTGGGCAGCGCCCAGGCCCTGCTGGCCGCTCTGGTTTCGACCGAGCGAACGATGGAATTGACCTCGCTGCATGCCTGTGTCTGCACCGCACGCAGCAGCTTGGAGCATGCAAATGCGTTTTGTGTCTCGTTCGGTCGCACCCACTCGCTCGCTCAAACTCAGTCAGCCACTCGTTCGCCGGCCCAAAGCCAACCGGCGCCTAGGGCGTCGGCACGTGGTTGGGCACAAGCTCCACCACCACCTCGCTGCCGCCAGCAGTGGACCCAGTGCACACTGCCGGCACAAGCGAGTGCACGGTCCCCACCACGTCGGTATACGCCTCGCCGAGGGGCTCGCCGTTGTAGTAGAGCAGGATCGACCCCGTGTCCAGGTCCGCTGTGGCGCCGAGGTGGTCGCCGGCCGACACACGGATGCGCTCGCAGAAGGGCTCCCAGATCGGGCGCGAGCTGCCATGCGACACAGCGCGCTTGCCTGTGCGCGAGATGGCCCAGGAGTGGCGGGCCGTGCCAAGGTTGTCCGTCGTGGCGTGGAACTTGCGCGCGTCGACGAAGCCCCAGGCAATGCCTGCGTCGCACGCAAGCACCCTCAAGCCGAAGCAGAGCATGCCGCTGGCGCGGCCGGGATGGTCCGCCACTGCTGTGGCCCACTTGCCGTCGTTTTGGCACATGGCGTTGCCGCCCGAGAAGGCGAGCGAGCCCTTGGACCGCGCCGGGTCCCAGCGCGTCACGGCGGGCGGCACTGCCCGGAGCGCGGCGAGGTCGCCGCCGCTGGACGAGCCGATGCACACAGCCGGCACGATTCGCCTGCCCGGGTCCATTTCCATCGGCACCTCGCCGAGGAGGCGGGCTCCCTTGTAGTACCGCACTGTGTGTCTGTCCAGGTCTGCATCCGCCGTGATGACGTCGCCGTGGGACCAGGCGGAATCGAAGGAGGTCCACTTGCCCCTGGTGCTGATGCGACCGCGGCTCGAGAGCGCCATGGACCCCGCCGTCGCGCCGAGGATGCCCCTGCGCGGGTCGAACGCCACTGCGTCCGCGAAGCCGATCGCCCCACCGGCGCCCCTGTCCGTGGACAGCACCTCCACGGCGAAGGTGAGGTGGCCGGTGCGCGCCCCCTCGTGGTCCGCCAGGACAGTGGCCCACTTCCCCACCGTCTGAGTTTGCTCCCCGTCGTCGAGCACCACAGCGTCCCGACCGGCGCGGTAGGGGGTGAAGGACAGCGGGTACCTCGCCGGCTCCACGATGCGCACTCGGCAGAGGGTGTCCCCGGCAGAGGAGCCCAGACACACGGCCGGGACCAGAAGGCGGCTGGCGAAGCCGTCGGTGTCGCCGTGGAAGGCCACGCCGAGGTCCACCTTGTTGAGCGCGAAGCGGATGCAGCCGGCGCTGGGATCCACCGCGCAGGTGACCGTGTCGCCGGAGGCGAAGGACACTCCGTAGGAGCGGAACCCAGACCCAGCGCCAGCCTTTCCCGTCTTGGAATAGGCCCAGCTGCCCTCGGCGGCGCCGAGGTTTGCTCGGCGGAAATCGAAATCGCTGTCGACGAATCCGACGGCCACGCCACCGCCCGCGTCCACCTTGTCGAGCTGCACGCTGAAGGCGAAGGGCGCCTCCGCCACCCCGTAGTGCGCTCCGAGGGCGGTGGCCCACTTTTCATCGTTCGTGACCACGGCCCCGTCGTCTGAGAGCCGCATGCGGGGGTGCCTGCGGACCGGGTCCAGGGCAACAAGCGGGGCCACAGCGAGCCGCAGGCGGGTGAGCTTGTCACCGGAGTTGGAGCCCATGCACACGGCCGGGATGAGAGCCTCCGCTGCGTCTGCCCCGTCGCGCACGAGCGGCACGACAGCGCCTTCGGCCTGCGCCACGCCGTTTCGCCGGAACCGGAGGGCCGCCTCGCCCGCCTCGTCCATTGAGAGGTCGATGTCAAGGTCATCTCCGGTGGCGAAGCGCTCTCCGTAGGAGGAAAAGCCCTGCCCGCCGATGCCGAGCTTGCCCGTCTTGGAATAGCACCATGAGGGGGGCTGAACGCCAAGGCTCTGCTCGGCGAAGACGAAGCTGGGGCTGCCGGCGACGCCCACCGCGGCGCCGCAGGAGGACTCGGCCGAGAGGACCTCGACCCTGATGGAGCGACGGCCCGCTGCCATGGCGGGCGCAAGCACGGCCACGCTGGACCAGCGCTTCTCGGTCTCGGCGACCCGGAGGCCGTCTGAGAGGGTCACGCGAGGGCTGCAGCTCTGGGGTCGAAGCGGGGGCGGGCCATGCTCGTCGCGGTAGGGGTGACACGCGCCCCGGCAGCGAGCGACGTGGTCTCCGCGTCCAGAATTGAGACGACTTCGGATCCGGCCGGCCTGCCAACGGCATCCATGCCTGTCGCCGCCGTGGCGGCGGCAGCGGCGGCGGCGACGCGGTCGCTGCGGCCAGCCAGCTCGGCGCTGCTGCCGCCGCCAACGCCTCCGACGTCGTCCTCCTCGTCGTCGATCTCTGCTGCGCTTGAGGACTTGGCGATCCGGCGACCGCGGGCAAGCAGGCCCTGCGGGGAGCTCGAGCCTGCTCCGGTCGCCGCCGCCGCGGCTGCTGCTGTGCCCGGCGCTGCCTCTGCGGCTGCCGCTGCCGCTGCCGCTGCGGCGGCTGGACGGGAGTCGCTGGTGGCCGGAGCAGCGGAACCTTGGCTTCGCTCCTTGCCCCGCATCGCGAGGGGCGCAGCTTGGCCCGAGGCGGGGGCGCCGCCGCCCGCCGCGCCGCCCTCCGCGCTGCCCGCGGAAGTCGCCCGGCGGAGCCTCGAGGAGGGGGGCAGGAGGGCGGGCGCCACAGCTGCTGCCACCACGTAGCCCTGCGGCGACGTCTCGACTAGGTGGACGAGAGTCATCATGGCCAGGCCGGCCTCAGCGACGTGCTCGGAGGGATTGAGCCGCTCTCCCGCGTGGATGAGGCTGCAGTGCTCCGCTGGGGTGTCCACGCCCAGCCGTACCCGTGCCGTGTCGAGGAGCATGCGAAGGGACATGTCTCCCCACACCACCACGGAGCAGGTGCGTCCCCGCATCGTGCGCACGAACACTCGCTCGCCAGGAACCGACTCGTCCTCGTCCGCGGCGCCGCCGGCAGCCCCCGTCGCCAAACCCGCCGCCGCCAAAGCCGCCGCCGCCGCCAAAGCCCACCGCCGCCGCCAAAGCCACCGCCGCCGCCAAAGCCACCGCCGCCGCCAAAGCCACCGCTGGCGGCCGTCGTTGACCCAGCCGCCTCCCCGCCATCGCTACTTCCAAAGCCGCCGCCGCCTCCAAAGCCGCCGCCCCCCCCGAAGCCGCCGCCGCCTCCAAATCCACCGCCTCCCCCGAAGCCGCCGCCTCCCCCGAAGCCGCCGCCCTCGCCCTCGTCGGCCGCAGGCGCGGCCGCGTCGCCCCCGAAGCCACCGAATGCGCCACCACCGCCAAAGCCTCCTTCGCTGGCCTGCCCCTGCGCGGCTTCGGCCCCGGCCCCCGCGGCCTCCGCGCGCTTCAGCTCCCGCGCCGCGTCCATGGCAGTCGCGCGAGCAACGGGGTTCGGCTCGATCATGGACCGAACCACCGCAGCCCAGCCGGCGGACGTGCTGGCTGCCACTGCGGCCGCTGCAGCGTCCGCGAGCGCGGGAGTCGCGGCGGCCCCGCTGGCGAAGGGAGGGCGCCCCGTGACCATCTCGCAAATGACCACCCCTGCCGCGAACACGTCGCTGGCAGCGAGGGAAACCTCCGTGCCTGGGCGCGCGTAGGCGAGCTCGGGGGCTGCGTAGGCAGCGCGGCGTCCCTTGAGGAGGCTGGGGTCGCTCCGAACCTCTGGGGCCCGACCGACGACGGCCTGTCCCAGGTCTCCGAGGACCAGGCCGCCTGCCGCGGACACCATGCAGTTTGCAAGGGCCACGTCGCAGTGGGCGACGCCGTGCGCCGCCAAATGGGCGCAGGCGTCCGCCAAGTCTGACGCCCATCGGCCAACGCTGGCGGTGCCGCGCGGGGCCGGCCCGCTTGCGACCAGCGCGTCGGACAGCGACGAGGGCTGCAGCTCGGTCACCAGCGCGGCAGGGCTGCCGTCCATCGCGGCAATGCTACTGGCAGGCAGCAGCGACGTGATGGCGGCGGGGAGCGGACCAGCCGAAGACCGGGCCAGCGGCTTCAGGAGGCAAGGCGATGGCGGCAGGGCTTCCCAGACGCGGTCCTCCACCGCCGCAAGCTCTCCAGGCACCACCTTGACCGCCACTCGTTGCGAGCCGCGCGACGCGGCGAGCACCACGGAAGCGGCGCCTTGCGCCAGCACCGCGAGTCCCGTGAGCGCGGCCAGCTCGACACTTTCGGCTCCGTCCTGCGACGCGACGCGCAGGCAGGACACGGCAATCAAGCGAAAGCCATGCCTTGGCAGTGCCGCTGTGCCCCCGTTGGTCGCGCGCCGGCAGCGCGGCCGCGGCGCTGCAGCGAGACTTCGGTCGGCGCAAGACGACCTTGCATCTCGCGAAATAGCATCGGCTCACCGCGTTCGCAGGCCGGTCAGCTCCTCCCGCTGTTGCCACATCCACGAAGAGTCTGTCATTGTCCACAATGTCCTTGGCGCTGTCCAGCTCGGCGCCTTGTTCGTCCCGAATCTGCGTGACAGAGTCAAGCTTGCGGCGATCGCACTTATCCGGTCGGGCCTCGCGCGTTCAGTGCGGCGCCCACCGCTTCGCTCACAGACGGACAACGCCGCCTGGTTCGGTGCGGCCAACCGGGGCAACAGTCCGTGGCAGCATCAGCCTCGGCACGCGCAGCTCTCACTCCCGTCACCGTGCCGGCTGGAAGTCCCAGCTTTTCCTCCGCCAGTGCCAGCACGTCCGCCCAGGCGAGGCTAGCGTCAACGACCATGCGCTTGCTGTTCCCAGCATCTGACCGAAGCGCGATGGCACAGCGGACCCGGGACGCCGACATGCCAGCCCGCGGCGCCGCGGCTGAGTGGCACGCCGAGAATTCGGCTCCAGCAGAAGTCGCCTTGAATCAGGCCGAATGGCAATTGAAGGCTCCTCCCGACTCAAACGCCAAGTGGGGCGCAGTCCGTTTCCAGGCCCGTGCCTCTGCGACACTTTGCGCCCTCTCTAGTAGCGTGTCCGCCCATGTGCGCGAAGCGGGAGCTCCAAAAGCAACGCAGCCGGGGTCACGCCCAGGGCCGCGCACAATCTTGAGGAGCACAAAAAAGCGAGCGACCAAAAAAGCTGTATGCACCTTGAGTTTGGCAAAACATCCACGCCGAGTTTCGATCTCGGGACTTCTACCGTGTCAAGGTAGCACTCTACCAACTGAGTTACGCGAACATACACCAAATATGGAAGATCTTGACATCTCAATCCTATATGATGCAGCAGGCGCACTCACCGCGCCATCCGCGTCTGCCCTCCCGTCCCTGCCGACCCACATCGCCCCGCACTGCCCCTCCGCCGCAAGCACACGCCACAGCGCCTCCCTGTGAGCGCACCATGCCCCGGTTTGACAGCGAGGCCGCCGACAGCCCGGCCTCCAGGCGAGGCAGTGCGTACCTGCTCTCGCACGCCACCCCCCCCCCCCCCCCCCTTTCCCCACGCTGCCCTGCCGAGGGGAAAGGCTGTCGCGCCTGCTCGCGGCATCGGCTGGATGGTGAAAAGCGAGGAGGCGGGAGCCCAGACAGCGAGGACCAAAAAGCTATGCACCTTGAGTTTGGCAAAACATCCACGCCGAGTTTCGATCTCGGGACTTCTACCGTGTCAAGGTAGCACTCTACCAACTGAGTTACGCGAACAGACGAGTGAAGGCGACGAAAAGTGCGGATGTTGATAATGTGGCTATGCCGTCGCCTGCACAGCGCGCTGATTCCCTCCACACCGCAACCAGGCCCCGCCGCCGCGCACGCTGAGTGCGGCCGCTCTCGGGGATCCGAGTGGGAATGTCAGATTATGGGGCGAAGCAGCGGCGCACCCACTCAGAACTCCTCGGTGAACACGACGACCTCACTCAGCAATTCACGCTCCACATGGCCTTTGCGCACAAATCGGCCGCCAATGCGTCGTCGTTGCGGATTCGCAAGTGCAAGAAGGCGTGCAGCCAACCAAAAAGAGCTATGCACCTTGAATTTGGCAAAACATCCACGCCGAGTTTCGATCTCGGGACTTCTACCGTGTCAAGGTAGCACTCTACCAACTGAGTTACGCGAACATGTGGATGCACTGGAAATTTTCACAATACCGATGCTGTGATTGACGCAATGTCAGTCCCTTGGGCCGCGTCTGATGACTCGGCGGGTGCCGTTCAGTGAAGCCTCGCCCGCCAAAAGAGCAGGTACTTCCTTCGGTTCCAGGCTGTCGAGAAGCGCCAGCACAGCAGTCTCCCGTGAGTCCATTGAGCCACAACTGTGTGGTCAGCCACGGCAACTGACAAGCCAGCAGCCTTTCGCCAAGCTGCCTCCAGGTCTGCTGGAGGACCGGGGCATCGCGCGTCCAGGATTGCCAGCCGGGCGCCCGATAGGCAGCTGAAAATTTCAACTTGCCTGGACTCTGACACCACAGCCACGGTTGTGCCGTCGTCGCTGAGGTACGGCCACGTACTGCCGTCATCGTCGTCTGGGGTCGTGATGTCGGCGATGAGCTTCCAAGAGCTTGCACGGGCCGGGCTGTGATCCGGATTTTTGCCCTGCCCGAATCGCCAAATGGAAAGACACCTCCCCTCTCTGGGCCCCCAGAGGCACAACAACGACTGTGGTTGAAGCACACACCAAGTGAACCGGGGCATCCCTGACCTCACGAGCGCCCCTTCCAGGACGACCGAGTGTGCCCGCCTCGGCCAGCACTCCTGGAATCTCGCCCCCTTTTCCCGGAGAATTCTGCAACGGCCAGACGCTTAAAGCGCCGCCTGGGCATGCCACCAGCCAGCTGCCGCCCACGACGCATGGCATGGTCAAGTCGCGCCAGTGCGCCTGAATGCAGCCGACGAGTGTAAACCGGTCCGACCCGCTGGTCCTGCATTGGCGCTGTGACTTGCCCTCCTCGGCGACGCCCGGGCAATGGGACTGAGCTCCGGGCCCGGAGGTGCCGGCTAGGAGGGAATCCCTCCACACGTCAACGCCGCCTGCGTCGCTGGTGCACAGCAACAGGCCGGAGGCAGCAATTGAGGCGCGCCACCCTGGTGCGCGGCCCACCTGGCTCATCACCACGACATCGACCCCCACTGAATCGTCTGCGACCGCTACAAAGGGCCACGGTCGAAGCGGGTGTGCCTCCCGCATCGCTGCTGCTGCGCGAAGCCGCGCAGCGGTTGCTGAGTGGACCGGGCTCGACTCGACCGACGGAACGACGACAGTGCGACTGCGACCTCCGACAAGACCCTCCCATACGCCACAGATGCCGCTCACGGGGGTCCCAAGGGAGCTCAACAGCCTGCACGCCGCTACGCAGCGGCGCGATGGAGCCAAGTCCTGCGCGAGCCCCAGCACCTCCGCCACTGGTCGAACAGCGGGCCGCGCCTTGCCAACCACGACTGCGCTGCCGCATAGCGAAACCAGCTGCCGCACTTCACTGTCGCACGGCAGCAATGCGGACCCGGCCCACGCGTCAACGCCAGCGACCATCCGATTCCCGTTGAACAGCTCGCACTCCCGTCCGCCGTGATCCACTCGGGGGACTCGTCGCAAACTGTGCACCGCAGCACATCTGAGTCATCGGTGCTGATGATATCGAGACCGTCCTCTCGCGGTGTCGCGACTCGAAGCGAGGGGTGCTCGCTGCTGCCAGCCCGCGCGACTCCGCGCATCGCCATGCTTGCCGCAGCGAGCAGCCCGCCCAGTCTAGCTGCACTCCTGGCAGATGTTCCGTGCTGTGGTTCTGGCTGCCAGGACGAATGGCAGGCAGGGGAGGGGGTGCCAGCGGTAGGTTGGGCAGGGGTGCACGCAAGCCATGCTTCCAGCGCTCTGCCCAGCAACTGCGCCCTGGCGCCAATTTTGACGCCTTCACGGTGCGACTTGTCAGTTTGGGTGGCCCCGGCACGGCAACGAGACTCTGTCGGGGCTGCCGAGGCGTACTGGGCACGCGCGTACCGGGCATTTTCTGGGTATGTTCCAGACCTGGCAGCTCGTCTCCGGGTCTTTGACGCGCAGGAATCCGTTCGAGCTAGGCATCTCGCACACAGCTTCTGACAGCACGGCTTGTTCTGCGAGTTATCGCATTCCTGGGAGCCCGCCTTGGCGTTGTTAGCGCCGTCAACACATCTGGTCAGCAGGCGCGGGCAACCGCTTGCTAGGCGGAGGCCGCAATAGAAGCTCTCCGGTGCAAGCCCAAGCCACAACTCGTTTCCCGTCCTCGCCCCGGGGAAGAGGCGAGTGTAAGGCGTCGTCGCGGTCATTGCGGTTCGTCCGGCTGGGTCGGGGTGCCATTGCCAAACAGGTCGCGTTCGCGGCGGGCCGCGTTGATCACGGCAGCGGCATGGCGCCTAGTGCCCCCGCCGGTTCCGAACTCGCGGCCTGGCTCTGTTGGCCGTGACCCGTCCGAATGCTGGCCGGCGGCGAGAGCTGTGGCTCCTCGGTGCAGCGGCTTCGCTGCTGGCCCGATCATCGCAGGCGGCGGCGGCCCGGGCCTCTCGTCCAGCAGGGCAAGAGGCATGCTTTCCACGGCATGATGCCGGTTGTGGACCCTGAGCCCGAGCATGAGATCGTTGTTTGCGTTGCGCGAGTCGGCTCCGACGGGGGGCGGCGAGTCGACAACTAGGAAATCGAAAGGATCGCCGGCATCTTTTGGCTTGAACCCGGCATGCTTGGCTGCTGCTGCGGTCGCTTCTGCTGGAGCCACAAAGCCTGCAGCAATGTCAGCTCCGGTGTCGCCGTGCTGCCCCTCCAGCCAAGCACGGCTGTCGGTGTCTTCTGCTGAGTCCGTGTCTGGCTGGGCGGGTGGGGTCGCGAAACGAGCCTCTGGGCTTCGCCGATCAACCCAGAAATACCGCTGCGCGTCGTCGTCGAACCCTCGAATCCAGTCCGGGTTTGCCGGTCCGCACCAGTCGGCGATCCCGTAGCTGGGGAGGAGTTCTTCGCGCAGCGCGGCAAGTGACGCCACGAAAGCCGCCTCTTGGGCCGCGCATCGCCGCGTAGCCGCTTCGACGGCAGCCTCGACGATTGGCTCCGCCCTGGAGCGCACTGCAAACCTCCACGCTGCCTGATGGAGCGAGGGGGCGAACCCCAGGACGGCCCCCACCGCGCGCACCAGTCCTCTGTCGGCGCACGCCGACGCAGTCTCGCAGCATCCTCGGCCAGGGCCGCGCCGGCGGTCGGGTTCGGGCGTGGCTGGGCTCGCCTCCCTTTGAAACCACTCCAACGCCAGCGCAGTGTGTCCCGTCCCGCCGTGCCGGACCAGAGTCTTGAATCGTTTCAGGGCCTGCGTTGCCATTTCCTGGGTTGCAGCTCGCTCCTCAGGGTCCAAGCGCGTGCGAGTTTCGACTGCAGCGACAGCCTCCTCTTTTGCTTTCGCCATGGCCGCGCTCAGACGTTCATTGCTCGCTTGCTCGTGCGCGGCCAAGCACTTCTCGATCTGAACTTCCACGTTGTGCACAGCTGTACAGAGCGCCTTGTCCAGCAGCCTCGCTTTCGTTTCGCGGCGGCCCTGGGCGTCCGCGCGGCGGGACTCCCTGTCGGCGCGCCTACGGAGTGCAGCAAGGTGAGCATTGCAACACCTTCAGTCAACTGCCTCGGTCCCATCGTTGCCCAGGAAGCAGCCTCGTCCTGCCGCAGCTCGGCCAAGGCCTGCGCCCCCCAGCTCCGCCCTGAGCGCTTCTGCTTTAGCCATTTCGTGTCGCATCACCTCATCTCGAGCCCGTTCTCTCCGCTCTTGGAAGTGCCGGAGTGCTTCGGCAGCGCCGGCGCCGACAGGAAGCGTGGCGAATCTGTGGGACGAGGCCTCCTCGAACCACGCCTGCCCGAGGGTGCGCCGCCTGAGGGCCTGCCTGATCTGTCGAATCGGTGCAACTAGGGCATCGAACTCTCCCGTAAGTTGTTCAAACTGCGCCCTTGTGAGGACAAAATCCTCTATGACCTCACCAGAAGGCGGGACAATGGCCCCCGTCTTGCTGCCGGCCGCGGCGTCCTCGAAAACGCGCGTCTCTCTGGCTGCTGTTGCAGTCGCACCGGCGCCAGCCACCCCCTGGCACTCGGTCGAATCGGGGCCTCCATCGCGGATAGACAGCTCCTTTGCTCGGGGGAGAATCTCCGCTGCCGTGGGCAGCCGGGACGGACGCGAGTCGCCCTTTATACGTTCAATACAGCTCGGGACCCCGTCCCCGATGCAAAAGCTAATCAGTGCCTCGAGTTCCGCCTCGTCCAGGTCCCCAGACGCATCTGCATCGAACACCGAGAACAGCATTCTCGCCAACAACCGATCGTCGCAGGTGCAGAGCTCCCACGTCCCCGCCACGAATCCTTGGAAGACGAGAGAGTCTCCGATATCCGCAGACGGAAACGACGGGCAGAATTTGAGCTGAGAAGTGAAGATGTACTCTGTCAGCGGGGACCGCGTGGCGCCAACGAAGCTGCACCACTGACTGAATGACAGCCGCGACGTCCAACCCTTGTCAGCCTCGACAAACGCCACGAACATCCTCCAGCCATCTGCCTCGGTCACTGCACAACGCTGACAGAGTTCACGAGTGTGGCGAAGCGACTCGGTCAGCGCGACCGACTGCAGCAGCAAGGCCGGACGGGATGCAAGACTGCCTTGACCCTGGACAAACCACAAGCAAACGGCGCATCGGCGCACCACCGTGCTGAGAGGAGCCGGCCGTGGTCCGTCTGCAGCGCAACGGGCGACGGAAACCAGTTGATCCGAAACCGACTCACTGTTAAACGCCCCCCAAAAGTCCTCAAGCGCGGGCCACACTTTGTAATCAAAATACTCCTGGGGGCTCAGGCCATCGACATAGGGGGTCTTGCCGTCCAGCCGAGGTGCGCCGGGCTCGGCGCCGTCAGTGCTGAGGGCGGCGCCCATTTCGCGTGCCGCCCGCTGGCCTGCAGGGGTGCCCGCGCGTGCCTCGCCGCAGGGCGGGCGCCAGTCAGGTGTCGTAAAACACTGCTCCGGACAGCCGAACGTGTGCCTGTTGGCGAACTCGGGGGGCGGCTGCAGCGCGGCCGCAGCGTGGACGGCTTGGGCAACGCTGGCAGAGCCGCTGGGCGGCTCGCCAATTCGTCCAACCCCCGCGCGCGGCAGGCTGGCGCCGCACCGGCCCCAGTTCGCAGCCTTCCGGCGGAACCCCCAATGGCGGCAGCTCGCAACGCCATCGAGGCGACCAAGGCCGCAGGCCCAGAGGACGCGTTTGTCGTGCAGACTGTCAGCGACGGGGCGTCGTGGCGCAGCGGCCCGAGGTCGTCTGTCGTCCCGACGGCAGCCGCTACCCCTGCCGACCAGGCCCACTTCACGACGCTGACCAGGTTCCTCGACACCGAGCCGTACAAGAGCATCATGGAGGGGCTGGCCCAGTCCCGGCATCTCTGCTCCCAGGAGCGCCTCGCTGTGTCTCTGTGCCAGGCCGAGAAGCCGTCGCACCTCAAGGCCAGCTTCTGCTCCGAGAAGCTGTTTGACCACAAGCGCTGCATGATGAAGCTGTGAGTTACCCGTCAGCGCCCACGCAGAGGGCATGCAACCTGCTGGCCCCGAGCGCGCTGCCAGCGCGGCGCTGCTTTCAGGTCGAGCCTGCCAGCCGCCAGCCATTGCAGGGAAAACACCGCTCAGTCACGCCGCAGCAGCGACCAGCTTGCACCCCGCGCCCCCGGCTTGGGAAGCACTACACGGGCCGCTTCCTGCGCCCTCTGCGGAGGCCACTGGGGCACACTCCCTGCGCATCGCCGTGCTCATTCGCCAATCCGCCTGCTCCGCACTCCTCCTCCCGTTTGCCTCTCGCAGCGCGCGTTTCACCCAGCGTGAGTGCACCTCCGAGCTCAAGGGCCTTGCTAGCTGCATGAGGCAGCAGGGCGGCAGCGGCTCTGACCCGCGTGCAGTGTCCGCGTGCGCGGATCGCTTCCTGGCGTTTGACATGTGCACCGAGGAGTTCTGAGTGGGTGCGCCGCTGCTTCGCCCCATAATCTGACATTCCCACTCGGATCCCCGAGAGCGGCCGCACTCAGCGTGCGCAGCGGCGGGGCCTGGTTGCGGTGTGGAGGGAATCAGCGCGCTGTGCAGGCGACGGCATAGCCACATTATCAACATCCGCACTTTTCGTCGCCTTCACTCGTCTGTTCGCGTAACTCAGTTGGTAGAGTGCTACCTTGACACGGTAGAAGTCCCGAGATCGAAACTCGGCGTGGATGTTTTGCCAAACTCAAGGTGCATAGCTTTTTGGGTCCTCGCTGTCTGGGCTCCCGCCTCCTCGCTTTTCACCATCCAGCCGATGCCGCGAGCAGGCGCGACAGCCTTTCCCTCGGCAGGGCAGCGTGGGGAAAGGAGAGGGGGGGGGGGGGGTGGCGTGCGAGAGCAGGTACGCACTGCCTCGCCTGGAGGCCGGGCTGTCGGCGGCCTCGCTGTCAAACCGGGGCATGGTGCGCTCACAGGGAGGCGCTGTGGCGTGTGCTTGCGGCGGAGGGGCAGTGCGGGGCGATGTGGGTCGGGCAGGGACGGGAGGGCAGACGCGGATGGCGCGGTGAGTGCGCCTGCTGCATCATATAGGATTGAGATGTCAAGATCTTCCATATTTGGTGTATGTTCGCGTAACTCAGTTGGTAGAGTGCTACCTTGACACGGTAGAAGTCCCGAGATCGAAACTCGGCGTGGATGTTTTGCCAAACTTAAGGTGCATAGCTCGTTTTGGTCCTCGCTTTTTTGTGCTCCTCAAGATTGTGCGCGGCCCTGGGCGTGACCCCGGCTGCGTTGCTTCTGGAGCTCCCGCTTCGCGTTGGAGGGGGAGAAAGGAGAGCCTGAAGTGGCGTTCATCATTGCGAGCTCAATGTGTGCCGAGTGCCACTTTGCGCGCCTCTTTTTTTACCAAGGGCGAGTGCAAACAACCCGGAATGCCACACCCTGTCAGATGAATGTGATGTGCCTCTAGTTTAAACTGAGCAATCGACGTTCTCGTCGCAGTGGACCTGACGGGACTTTTCCGGACCCGAAGACATGCTGAGCAAGCTATGCCCCTTTTGTCCGGCAACGCCTCCGATTCGCCCTGGTGCGTGTGATCGTAGGGAATGGTGATCACGCATCCAGCAGTGGCCAAATGGGCACCTGTTAGGTGTCCGGCGCCAGCAGGCTAGGAGTGGCAGTGCCTTGCTCGGAGTCTGCACCCACAGGGGCACTGAAACCTCGCAAGCCACCTCCCAGCCTGCCGCGGGATGGGCGGGCGGGTCACGAATGCGGCTTTGCTCTCACACAACCTCAAAGCCGACCGCAACGGGCCCTGGAGTGCTGTGCGAGCGTTCGCACGGCACGGCGGGCAAAGCGAAGCGCACGCTGCGTGTTATAGTTTAGTATATTGCTGAATATGGTGATATTTCATCGCGGCCAAAATGTGTGTATAGTTCTGTGTTATAGTTTAGTATATTGCTGAATATGGTGATATTTCATCGCGGCCAAAATGTGTGTATAGTACTATACACACATTTTGGCCGCGATGAAATATCACCATATTCAGCAATATATTTAACTATAACAGTGATTATTCGCTGAATATATTGAAAACAGTGAATATATGTTGCCCAAATATGTTAGCAGGTATTACGGGGTAAAAACTTTGCAATGTTGTCCAAAAAGTTAACAGGTAAATCATAACGTTTATCGAAAGTACCTATAAGTACCGAAAAGTACCTGGAAATTCTCAGCGGGTATTGCCTGCTAAAAATTATCCAATGTTGCCCAGAAAATCAGCGGGTAATTATTCCCCATGCTGTACAGTGTTTTTCGCGGGAATTGTTCGGGAAGCATGGGGTACCCCCCATGGGTTCAGTGTGATTCTTTGTATTATTGCTCTGTGGGAGCATTTCGGGGATAAGAGAGGTGTCTCGGCAATGCCATTTTTATCTATAGTAAAATGTCATTGCCAAGACAGCGTACAAAACACAACTGCAGGTTTTGGGGAAAGTTGTCGAAAGTTTAGCGGGTACTGCGGGGGGAGAAATTAGCGGGATGGGGAAAAGGGGGAGTTTTGGGGTTTTGTGTGTATATTAAAAAATCCTGTTATCATCTTGCACATGGTTTGGGATTCTGTGTACAAAACGATAGTGGAGGTGTCTTGTTTTATACTTTTTCTCTCTAGTAAAATGTATTATCCAAGACACCTCCACTAATTTTACTGCAGTTCTCCGTGGCTTCCGCTAATTGTTAGCGGGTACTGCGGGGGGAGAAATTAGCAGGGTGGGAAAAGGGGATTTGGGGGATTTTGTGTGTATACTACCTTTTTCTCGTATTGTTATACACACATTCTGGGTGCGGTTGGGGGGCTAAACGTCATTCATTTGTTTTAAAAAAGTGGGACTGTGAATTGAACTAGCGATAATTCAGTACATAGTTGGAGCCATAGTTGTAGCCATTTGTGTGTATACTAACAAGACATGGTGCCCGGCAATCCCATTGCCTCTATAGTTAACTGGGTTATCCGGGCAATGTGCGTATAGTGATTTCGGGGTTTTGGCGACTTCACGAAAACCCCAGCCAAGGCAGCAGCCCTCGTCTCGACACCGTTTTTGCTGGGTCTCCGAAAGTCTCAATGGGGAACTGCGGGTTGGCGACTGGGAAGACCGTGTACTTCGTGGGATTTTTGCGACATTGTGTTTTGTTTGAATCAAACGGTGGTATTCAAAACCAAACTATGACTTAACTATGGGAGGGGTATTTCGACCCCCCGGACACTCCGAGACGTCCGAGGCGTCGTGCGGGTGCATGACTCGTCCCCTTGGATGGAATCGTGCGAATTCGTACGATAGGGTCGTTTTTTGTGTGTGAAGTCTTCGTTTAATCATGCGAATTCTTCTGTTTGCCGTTGCTTGAACCGTAGCCTTGGAGACGATCTTGTTTGTTCGCAGGGCAATATAACGGTCGAACAAACGCGCTTCCCCCTCTGCTCCTCCCCGCCCGCAGCCCGAGCCGGCGAGCTGAGATACCTGGTTTCGACTCGTGCAAATCTTGCTGACATCCAAGTCTTCGACTACCGCGTGACTGAAGCCTCTGTGTGACAAAGCAGTAACGTAATTCACTCACGCCTAATGCTTTGACAACATGAGCTCCATTGTACCCTTCGTCGTCACGACCACGGGGCGCATGGGACCGGCGGCGTTTGACTTCCTGAGAAAGGTGGCAAACACGGCCTTTGGTGACGAGCCGAGGGAGAGGGCGCGCTGGGCCTTTCGGTGGCTGTCGAAGCTGAACGAGGTCATCGCCAAGGGGCTGGCGACGCAGCTCATCTGGCAGACGCAGTACCTGTGGCAGCAGGTGGAGCGTCGGCGGTGAGTGCGCAGGTGGGGGTGTGGGAGCTGGTGGATGGACTTGGACTGGGACTGGGGTTTGAGGTGCCTGGGATTGCTGGTTTGCGGGTGTGCTGGATGGGGACTTGGGCTTGCGCTTCTGGGTCTGCTGGTTCGCGCGCTCTGTGACTCATTGGGGATGGATATGCTGGCTTTGCCGTGTTTCATGAGGCTGAGTAGGACTGTGTGGATGCTGGTTGCTCGTCGTGTTTTTTCCCCCCCCCCTATGATGCTGAGATCCTACGATGCTGCGAACCTGCTCCCTTGTTATTGGGGTTGAAGCAACGAGGGAATGGTTGCACGATGTTGCCCAAATGGCTCAAGTTTCGGCACGGCGGGGACCGCCAGGGTCGCCCGAGGGACGGGAGGGAGGGTCACGCGATTTCGCACATACACTTCACGCAGGGCGCGGGCGTACGACGGTTACGGGGGGAATCATCGGAGAGCCCAACTTGGGCTCGGGACCGGAGTGCTCGCCTGAGGCTGGGGTGTCGCCAACCTTTCGACATGCCCTTGGCCGCTTTGAACCCTATCGGGTTGCCCTCCACAGCCAAACCGCTGTCAGCACGAGCCCGACGGAAATTACACAATCCGAGAGCGAGAGCCTCGGCATCCAAGTTGACGGTCCCGCCCCCCCCGACTTGGACGGATTCGCTTTGGTGCTCGCCGCAGCTTCCTTCGGATGGCGTCTGCGCGCCGCGGCTTCCTCCTCATGGCGTCTGCGCGCCGCGGCTTCCTCCTCATGGCGTCTGCGCGCCGCGGCTTCCTCCTTATGGCGTCTGCGCGCCGCGGCTTCCTCCTCATGGCGTCTGCGCGCCGCGGCTTCCTCCTCATGGCGTCTGCGCGCCGCGGCTTCCTCCTCATGGCGTCTGCGCGTCTCGACGTTCTGCCAGTAGCGCTCGACCGTGTTGAGGCTTACACCCCAGTGCACGTTTTCTGGGTGTGTATCGTCTCCGTTGTCCATGTTCTGCTTGATCCTCTCCAGCATCCCATAAGCGGTGCGAACATCTCCTGGCGCATCGGCCGGAGGCTTTCGAGGCATATCGGGCATGGCTTGGAAAGTGTGCAGCCTGTGCGAAAGCGAACTTTCTGCGTTGCCAAGCCGCATAGCCATTCCGCGTAGCCAGCCATTCCGCGTAGCAACGCGGTTTGGCAACGCGGAAGTTCGCTTTCGCACAGGCTGCACACTTTCCAAGCCATGCCCGATATGCCTCGAAAGCCTCCGGCCGATGCGCCAGGAGATGTTCGCACCGCTTATGGGATGCTGGAGAGGATCAAGCAGAACATGGACAACGGAGACGATACACACCCAGAAAACGTGCACTGGGGTGTAAGCCTCAACACGGTCGAGCGCTACTGGCAGAACGTCGAGACGCGCAGACGCCATGAGGAGGAAGCCGCGGCGCGCAGACGCCATCCGGCGGAAGCCGCGGCGCGCAGACGCCATGAGGAGGAAGCCGCGGCGCGCAGACGCCATAAGGAGTAAGCCGCGGCGCGCAGACGCCATGAGGAGGAAGCCGCGGCGCGCAGACGCCATCCGAAGGAAGCTGCGGCGAGCACCAAAGCGAATCCGTCCAAGTCGGGGGGGGCGGGACCGTCAACTTGGATGCCGAGGCTCTCGCTCTCGGATTGTGAAATGTCCGTCGGGCTTGTGCTGATAGTGGTTTGGCTGTTGTCCGGCAACGCCTCCGATTCGCCCTGGTGCGTGTGATCGTAGGGAATGGTGATCACGCATCCAGCAGTGGCCAAATGGGCACCTGTTAGGTGTCCGGCGCCAGCAGGCTAGGAGTGGCAGTGCCTTGCTCGGAGTCTGCACCCACAGGGGCACTGAAACCTCGCAAGCCACCTCCCAGCCTGCCGCGGGATGGGCGGGCGGGTCACGAATGCGGCTTTGCTCTCACACAACCTCAAAGCCGACCGCAACGGGCCCTGGAGTGCTGTGCGAGCGTTCGCACGGCACGGCGGGCAAAGCGAAGCGCACGCTGCGCGCGCCTTGCCAGCGAGCTGCTTGTCTTGGCCGCCGACGCAGGCGGGTAGACTTGAGCTCGAGACCCTCTGAGTCACGCCGAGGGCACCCCCAGCACGCTGTGGGGGAGCCGCGTAGCCCAAGAGAGTGTCGTGACGATGCCAGATGGCTCGTCTGTTTTGTCGGGGTAGAATCTACGTCTGCGGACAAATATGAACCCAACCGGTTACCGAACGAACTGCCCAGCAACGGCACGGCTTCTACCCACAACAGATGTTTTTAGCCAACAGACGTAGTGAAAGGCCGAGACGGGAGCAAGCGGCTCTCCAAACTGGCACTTGATCTTGGCGGGCAAATCTCAAGGGCAAGCAAGGTTGGATGAGAACCACGTTGGTGCACGAATAGCCAGCGGCACTCTTCTCAAATACACCTGGCGAGTAGCTTCGAAGCGTCCCCAGAGTCCCACTCCTTCGCACTGATGAAAAGGTCTGGTAGCGTGCCTGCAGACGCGATGATCGAGCCTCCCATCCACGGTGAGTGCGTGACTTCGCTGAGAGGAACAGGCAGCAGGTGAACAGCCAACCCAGCGGCCAACGCGTCTGGCTGCGCCAGCTCCCACGAAAGGCGGTCCGCACAGTGCCCTGTGCGGGAGACCCCACCAGTGAGCAGCACTGCCTCGCCACACGCTCTACGTGCACTCTCTTCGCACGCGAAGAGCGACGCCGCGACCATCATCGGGATGGTTGCAGCCCCAGGCGGCAGGGCAGGGAACTCCGAACTGCTTTCGTCCGCAGCTGTGCTGGCTGGAGTGTCTGGTGCGTCCTCCCGGAACAGCACGTCACCGAGGCGAGCCCTCGCTTCACCGCTCAGCCTGTGCGGGCCCACAACCACTGGCTTTGGGACAAGCGGCGGCTTTGCCAGGTCGAACGTGCCGTCACCTGCAAGCAATGGTTGGCAGCAGTCGGCTGTTGCCTCCCTCAAACTCCTGGCGCTGTCCAAAAGTGCGCGAGCTGACGCATCCGTCGCCAGAAGCGAGGCGGGGTCCACAGGACACGTCGAGGCCTTCCCCACAGAAGAGCGCGTGATGACAGAGGTTGCCAAGTCCATAAAGTCCCCAGCGACGGTGGACTGGCGATGCGCCATAACGAGAGGATACCCTGCCTCTACGGGCGTAACACGGCAGCCCGAAGCACCAATGTCGATCACCAGGCCAGAAACAAAGCCGTGAGCAAAGCTGCGACAGCGAGACAGCATTCCGCACGCAGGCACCAACAAGGCACTGACCAGGACGCACGAGGTCCGTCGGCGCTCACGCAGCACCGACTCGCGGGCAGGGGCTGAGTCCACCCATCTCTCTCCTGCTACTCGCTCGCCCGCGCTCGCTGCCCGGTGGATGGGCATCGAGCCGGGCAGGGCGTGCACGCCGCGCGCTGCGGATGATGCAAAGCTCCCCGTCCGCAGGCAGAGAGCACTCACCAGATGGCCACCGGCTCCCGGATAAACGAAATCCCAGCGGCTCCCCTCCAAGCCAGGGCCTCCTCAGCCCACGCCTCGCGGGCAGCGCGCGGCGCGAGAAGGTTGTCAACGACGAGGAGGCGGCGGCCCTGAAGCGCACTGCGACGCAAAGACCCCCCAGATCCGCCGCCAGGACAGGAAGAGCTTGTCGACGAGGATGGCAGGGAGCTCGAAGGGGCAGCAAGAGCCGCCTGCGCGGCGGCCGAGGGCGGCGCCGCCTCTCCGTCGGCACGAGAAAGGGCCCTCTCAATATGGGCCCAGGCTGCGTCCCAGTCCGACACAAGACCGGCCTTGACGGGAGAGGTGACTTCACACCCAGCTGGAGCCGCACCTGCAGCGAAGAAGATGCGCCGGCCAGTCGTGGGCCGCGGCCGCTTGCGGCTCCCCCCGGCGGCGGGGCCTCCGGGGGCCTCGGGCGCAGCCCACACCGTCTGTGACACGGTACACACGGTGGGCACAGTGAGCGCGAAAGACGTCGGCAGACACAGGGCGACCCATCCCAGCAAACAAGCCGGCTGGGGACGGCAGCGCAGGCAGCACGCAGGAACAACGCTCACCGAGGGCTCGTCGTAGAATGGCACCGCATCTCCTGCAAACCCAATGCGAACGCTGTGCGTTCCAAAGTTGCACACGACGATGGAAGTATCGGGTCCCCCAGCTGCGGGTGCACATTGGCGCGGGAGGGCAAGGCTGGAGCCGTCTCGGAACAAGCGCAGGTCGTTGAGCTGCCCTGGCCCACGCGCCACGAGCCGAGGAGCACTCTCACCCATGAAAGCCCCAGTACTTGCGCGGACGCAGTGTCCCTGTTTCGTGGACGCGGCCCGGGGTGTGGCCAGGCTCAGCCTTTCGCGACGCTTGGGCGCTGTTTGCAAATTCTCAAATATGTGGGCGCTCGCGCCCGCACCACTCCGAAATCGCCTCGGCGGGGCGCTGCTCGGCCAGCACTCGCAGGTCCAAGGTGACAGACCAAGCCGCTGAAGCTCAAAGGGGGCGCACGCAGCGGGTCTTCGTCCTCTGTGGGGGTCGCGGGCTTGGGGAGTCAGGGCGCGCACTGTGCGGCCTTGCCGCAACCGGGTCTAGCTGCCGCCGATGGAGAGCACGTGGCCCCTGTTCACGGCGGCGGCGGTTGCAGCTGCCCAGAGGGCTTCGGCGGGCGGGAGCCGTGGAGTGGGGAGGCCTTCCTCTGTGGACTCTGCGTCCGCGCACGCATCGTTTGGCGAAGACGCCCTAGCTCGTCGGCTGGCCGCCCAGCTGCGGCGGCCGAGGCTCTGGGCTGACGTAGTGGCCCCCTCTTCGTCGTGTGAAGCGGCCAGCTCGCTGGCTGGTGCCTGCCCGCCGCATGCCTTTCTGCTCACCCGGCTGCTGGCAGGCGGCGCCTCGCCAGCGGCCAACGCCGGGACGGCGACATTACCCCAAGCGTTATGCGGTGGGGGGCCTGCAGGAGTCGTGCTGGCATCTGGTGTCGGGGCCACCTGCGGACCGTGGTTGCCCCCCGTGCGTTGACGGAGGCGTCAGCAGGTCCAGCACGCCACGCCGGAGCCAGGCACGGGGCAGCGGCACAGCGCGGGGGCCAGGGGCCTTGCGCGGCATCGCCCTCGGGAACTTCATGACGTCGCCTCGCTTCCTGGCGGAGAGCCTTCGGCCCGCGCTCGCCACCGCTGCGGACGGCGCGGCGGCGAGAAGCGTCCCCGTTGTGTTCCTCGGCGACGCACCTCGAGACCGGGGCGGGCGCGGGCTGGCCGAGGCCCAAGAGCTGGCTCGGTGCATCGAAGAGGTGTCCCCTGCTGCGGCAGCCTCACCGTCAGGACGCGCGGGCGCGGCGGCGGCGGGCCGTGTAGCCAGCGTGACCGTTGCTTGGTTTGAGCGCAACGCGGAAGCCGCGGGGCCTGACTTCCGAGTGAACCACGCCAAGTGGGCAGTCTTGTGCTGGGAGCGGTGCTCGCGGGTGGTGGTGTTCACTGCGAACTTCATTCCGATCGACTGGGACAGCAAGACACAGGCAGTGTGGTGGGCAGACGTTCCGCGGAGCGGCTGGGTGCGCGAGAGCAGGACTGCGGGCGCTCAAAAATGCGCCGCGCGCGCAGGACCCGGGACTGCCCCCCTGGAGGCAGCTCCTGCCGATCCGCCGAGGCGCCCAGGCTTGCCTGCCGGCGATTTCCAGGAGAGCCTGCGCGCGTTCCTCGAGCGCCTCTCGCGCGTCTGCAAGGCCAGAGGCGCCCTCGAATGGCTGCTCGGCCCGTCGCTTTGCCGGAACCCCGGCTTTGGCACCCGTCCGTCGGCCGCTGCGCCGTCGACGCGGGGACCAGTCGACGGCGCAAAAGGCAGCGACCCTGCGCGGCAAGGTGCGAGGACGCCCGAGTTCCACGTGCCGCCAGCAGCGTCCCTGCCTCCTTCGGCGGAAGCGTCGCCGGCAAGCAGGCCACGAGACGCCGAACCTGTCGGCTGCTCGAGCAGCAGCTCGAGCTGGGCGCGGGCCCACAGGCTCGACTCTGGGTCCGAAGAGGCAGCGATCCGAGCGAGAGAGGGAATGCTGGCCGACTATGACTGGACGGGCGTTCGCCCAGTCTTAATCTCGACGGCGCCCGGCCTTCGCGGCACGTCTGCAACGTCGGCAAGTGGTCGCCCTCACTCAAGCGCGGCGAGCCTTGCGCAGCACCTCCAACACGAGCCCATGCCCTTGGCGTACGCAGGCC
This sequence comes from Cafeteria roenbergensis, assembly GCA_008330645.1. Lineage (NCBI taxonomy): Eukaryota > Bigyra > Bicosoecida > Cafeteriaceae > Cafeteria > Cafeteria roenbergensis. The sequence continues at coordinate 28,919 of VLTN01000110.1, forward strand.
CTGGCCCCGGAGTGGCAAGCGGAAGCGGCCAGGTGGCTCCGTTGGTCTTGCAGTTCAGCTCCGTTGGCGCGGTCCTGAACGACGTCGACGCACGCGGGCAGGGGTGCATCGCTGCGGAGCGAGGGCGAGGAGGACGACTGCTCAGCGCGCTTTCAAGGCTCGGGCCATGCCCAGAGCACCCACCACCAGCAGCCAACAGGGCGGGCTCCCAAGCACAAGCCAGCGGGCAGTTGCTGCGACCCCCGCCTCCTAGGGGCAGCAGCGCCATCTGGACCGTGGGCCACCGCGCGGGGCTCGCAGCGGCGCCAGCAGCCGCAGCACGAGGAGCGACCGCGTCGATGCGACAGACGACGCTGGGAGGAGCGCGGCGCGCCTTGCTCGCTCCCGTGTTTGTCGTGTATCCGTCCATGGGCCAGGTGAGGGGCAGTTTCGAAGGCCTTCCTGAAGGCGGCTGCTCCATGCCGTCGGCAGCTAAGAGATGGCTGAGGTACCGAGGCGAAGGCGTGCAGCCGCAGCGTATCATGCAGGCATGGCGACTGTGGGGCGGTGGATCATACCAGCGCGAGCAGGCAATGCCGCACTGCAAGATGTTCTTCCGCTTTGCGGAGCAGACCGCTCCAGCAGGTGCGGAAGGAGCAAAGGCTGGGCGCCGACCAGCAAGACTGCTGTGGCTAATGCTGGGCTCCCAGAACATGAGCTCGCTCGCCTGGGCGCCCGATGGTTTGCAAGACACGAAGGACGGGGTCGTGGCCAGGCCCATCGGAGCTGCGCACTTTGAGCTTGGCGTGCTGTTCCTCCCATCCCGGTTCAGGGAAGCACGCGACAGCCCGCTCCCCAGCTTCGTCCCCCTGCATCCACCGGGCGATTCGCATGGTGGCCTGGGCGGTACCGACTTGCTCGGAGGCGAGGGGCAAGCGCTTGGGTTCCCCATCCCGTTCCCGCTTCCACCCGCCACGCCGGTGAACTCCGACATCCCGTGGTGCACAGCCGGCCCAGACGACTGCGCCTCGCTCCGCCGCGCGGTGGAGGGGGCTGCCAGCGGTGACGCATGTGCGACCGCGGCGTCGCCAGTAGACTTGACGTGAGCGTCGCGAGCGGTGGTGCGGCGGCGTTTGCAAGCCCGAGGCCAAACGCGCACCGACACACACGCGCAGCAACGCTTGCGTGCACGCACGGCGAGGGCCCAGTCGAAGGGGACCTCTCGCTTGCCGGCCAATCCTTGGGTCGCACTCGCCAGGGCTGGCCATCGGCGTCGTCTCACGCAAGGGGGCTCTGCCGCACAGCGTCCCGGGTCCTTGCACGCCCTTGGCTGGGCACGTGCGGAGAAAAATGCTGGCCCGAGCCGCGTGTCGGCACCAAAGAGCGGCGCAGGCGGTCACACAGCGGCTGGGAGCCGCTCGCCGCGCGTTCTCGGCCGGCCGGCCAGTGCTGGCAATCGACTTGCCTGCGGGCAAGGGAGAGCCCATGGCAAAGAGCTTCGAGCCGTCCGTCGTGGAGCGCGGGTGGTACGAGTGGTGGCACACCGAGGCACGGGTGTTCGGGCCGCGCTCAGAGCGAGAGGGCGGGGAGGAGCGCCCTCCGTTTTCGATGCTGCTGCCCCCCCCGAACGTCACAGGGGCGCTGCACATCGGCCACGCGCTGACTGTCGCAGCGCAGGACTCCATTGCTCGGTGGCGGCGCATGTGCGGTGACGACGTGCTGTGGGTCCCTGGCCTGGACCACGCCGGCATCGCCACGCAAACCGTGGTCGAGCGCAGGCTGCTGAAGGAGGAGGGTCTCACGCGGCACGATCTGGGACGGGACGAGTTTTTGCGCCGGGTATGGGCCTGGCGGGACCAGTACGGAGAGCGTATCACCGGCCAGGTGCGGCGCCTGGGCGCGTCGTTGGACTGGAGTCGCGAGTTTTTCACGCTGGACGACGCTCGCTCCAGGGCCGTGAACGAGGCCTTCTCCCGCATGTTCGAGGACGGGGTTATGTACCGCGGGCAGCGCCTGGTCAACTGGTGCCCTGCCCTGCGGACGGCGCTCAGCGATATTGAGGTGGACATCAAACAGATCGAGGGCCCAACCAAGCTGTCGGTGCCTGCCCCCTCGGGCAGCGCCACGGCCGAGGCCGCGATGCGAGAGGTGGAGCTGGGGTGGATCGAGACATTCGAGTACGCGGCAGAGGGGGGCGGGCCCGGCCTGCGAGTGGCCACCACGCGGCTGGAGACCATGCTGGGGGACGCCGCCGTGGGCGTGCACCCTGAGGACCCCCGCTACGCTGCCCTGGTGGGGAAAAACCTTGTGCACCCCCTCACGGGCCGCCTCATCCCCGTGGTGGCGGACGCGGATCTTGTGGACATGGACACCGGAACCGGCGCTGTCAAGGTGACTCCGGCTCACGAACCCAACGACTTCGAGTGCGGCCTTCGGCACGGGCTGCACGCAGCCGGGCTGTTTGACGACAGCGGCCGTCTGGTGCAGTCGGTGTGGCCGGACGGCGGCGGCGAGGTCGTGCCCGGCGATTTGGTGGGCGCGGACAGGTTCCACGCGCGGGACGCCGTACGGGCGCTCCTGCAGCAGCGCGGGGCCTACGTCGGCCGCGAGCCCAAGAGCATGGCAGTCGCAGTGTGCAGCAGGAGCGGGGACGTGTTGGAGCCCATGATGAGGGCGCAGTGGTGGGCCCGCGCGGACGCCATGGCTGGCAGGGCCAGGGAGGCGGTGTCGAGCGGCGAAACCGCAGTCAGGCCGGCCTCCGCCGAGGCCGAGTGGCAGCGCTGGCTGGGCGAGAGCAGGGACTGGTGCGTCAGCCGCCAGCTCTGGTGGGGTCACCGCATCCCTGCGTGGCGAGTGCGGCGCTCGGGCGGCGCGCCGGCGCCCGTGCCAGATGGGCCTGGCGAGGCCCCAGCGGTGAGCTCAGCGCTGAGGAGATGGGGGGTGTTCGAGGGGGAGGAGTGGGTGTGCGCTGCGGACGAGGATGAGGCCTTGCGCATCGCTCGGCTTGCCGCGCGCAGCGAGGAGGCCCAGGCTTCCGCGCGCGCAGCAGGGCTCGACCTCTCCGAGGTCGCCTGCGTGGAGCGGGACCCAGACGTGCTTGACACGTGGTTCAGCTCCGGCCTGCTGCCGCTCGCCGCGCTCGGCTGGCCGGCTGACGACGCAGCCGGCACCCCCGGCGACCTCGGCCTCTCGCCGTCGCTGCGCCGCTTCTACCCCATGAGCGTGCTGGAGACCGGCCAGGACATCCTCTTCTTCTGGGTGGCGCGCATGGTGATGCTCTGCGCCACGGTGCCGAGGGAGACCAGCGCCACCAGTCCTGGTCCGTTGCAGTCGCCGTTCGAGCAGGTCCTGCTTCACGGCATGGTGCGCGACGCTGAGGGCCGCAAGATGAGCAAGAGCCTCGGGAACGTGATCGACCCCCTCGCCGTCACAGACGGACGTCCCCTGGCAGACATGCTGGCCGACGTCGCATCCGGAAACCTGTCCGCCGCTGAGGCCAAGCGGGCAGAAGCCCGCATCCTGGCCGATTTTCCAGAGGGGATTCCAGCCAGCGGGGCGGACGCGCTCCGAGGCGCTCTCCTCCACCTCATGCAAGGCCAGAGCGCCGACGTCAACATGGATGTCAGGCGCGTGCAGAGCTGGCGGCTGTTCTGCAACAAGCTCTGGAACGCGTCTCGCTTCGTGCTGGCCGGGGTGGAGGCCCAGGCCGCCCCTGCAGGGGCAGCCCAGCCGGCGGCCGCAGCTGGCGTCGGCGCGGCCGGACCTCTTGGACCGCGGCACGCCGTGCTCACCGAGGACCTGGCGGCGGCTCTGCCGTTGCCCGCCCGCTGGCTGCTGCACCGCGCTGCCGTGGCCACCGCAGACGTCAACACGGCGTTCGCAACGTTTGATATCGGGGCGGGCGCTGCCAGGGCCCAGGCTTTCGTGCAGGCGGACCTGTGCGACGTGGCGATCGAGTGGTGCAAGCCCAGCCTCTCAGTGCAGCCTGCCGGTGGCGAGACGGGGCCCCTGCAGAGGCATCTGCAGCGCGCCGCGAGGAGGCCGCGGCCACGGCAGCGGCCCTTGGCAGTCGCGCTCGACGCCGCCTTGCGCCTCCTCCACCCAATGATGCCCTTTCGTCACCGAGGAGCTGTGGCAGCGGCTGCACCGCACGGGGCTGGAGGGGCCCGATGGACGGGCAGACCCCTTACGACCTCGCTGGCGGAGGCGCCTTCCCGCTGCTCCCAGGCCCCTACCGTGCGGGGCTCAGCGTGTCGACTGCTCGCAGGGCGGCTTGGTTCGAGCGCGGGAGCCCGCCCTCCGGCCCGTCCCTCCTCCGCTTCGTCGACCCCGATCTCGACGCCACCATGGCGACACTCACCAGCGTGGTGTCGTCGGCCCGCGCCGTGACGGCGGTGGCCAGCGCGTGGCCGGGGCCGCTTTCCGCGATCACCCCCGCTGCGTGTTGTGGCCTGCCAGAGGCGAGGCCGACGCCGCGGCGGTTGCGTGCGCACGAACGCGAGCTGCGAGCGATGCTCCGATTGACGCATCGGGTGGCGCGCTGGCGGGGGAGCTTCGTCGTTGTCGCGGGCGAGGCGACGCGGCTGGCGGCGCGCGCGGGGGTGCTCGCCCCAGGTGGCGTGCGCGGGCGTGTCCGTGGGCCGTGGCAGCTGCCGGGCGGGTCAGACACCCGTGATGCAGTGGCGGCCGAGGCGGCGCGCCTCGCAAGCGCGCCGCCCAGCGCACCTCCAAGGCCCAAGGCATGCAGCGCAAGCTGCGGCTCCGGGCTTCGGCAAAAAAAGCGCCGCAGCGCGTGAGGGATGATGCGCCAGCGCGTCTTGAGGTGGAGCAAGCCGCAGCCGCGCGCGGCGGACGAGCAGGCTGCGTTGGCGCTCGAGGTGGCAGCGCGCGCTTGAGGAGGCGACAGCGAGAGCTTGGGGCGCGTAGGGAGTGTGCCAGATTCCGAGAAGGCCGATGGCAGGGAACGCCCCGTGGTAACTTGCCTTGGCGGGACGAGAGCAGCAGCCTTGCCATGCAACACGAACACGCTCCAGCAAGGCATGAGCCCTCGCGCTGCGCGCTAGGCCAGCCCACAAAAGAGAGTGAGAGAGAGAAGGAAAAAAAAAAACTGCACTCAGATCCCGTCGTCAAAGCCTCGCCGCCGAGGGAGCCACGCGACGCTCACGCGCGGGAGCCG
>VLTN01000111.1:0-33503 GCA_008330645.1 Cafeteria roenbergensis
GTCAGAGCCTTTCGTCTGTGTCCGGGGAAATCTACGGACGCTATCCAGTTTGCTTTCATTGCCACTAATCGAATTGTTATCCAGTTGAACAACCTAATTAGGCAAGTTGTTCAGTGCGCTTGATGATGACCTTCACAGTCTGCTAACAGATTGAGGAGGGAAGGGGTTGACTTTGGAAAAATGTACTATTTGAGGTGGCTCCGCCCCCCTAACCCCCCGAGGGGGCTGGCGCCCCCCCGGTGCGGAAGTCGATGGATTCTGATTCGAGTGATGCATGAAGAGGATTCTGATTTCGAGTGATGATGAAGAGGAGGGGGCCGGAGCCCCCTCCCTCACTGCTAATCCGTAAAAGTCGCTAATTATTGATTCTACACGTTGTTTAATTAAACAACGTGTAGACCTGTGTACGGCTATGAGTTTAAACACCGCGTTGGGGGCATGAACCCCACTCCAGAGCCCGTGTTCCTTAGACGTACTTTGATGCTGGCCGAGATTCATACCCGGGTTCTCCTTCATGACAGCGGAAAACAATCTTCCCACGCTCGGATGCGGATGCGCATGTTGCTCTCTTGCGGGGTTTCGGCTTCGGCTCAATGTACTGGTCAATCTTGGGCTGGTTCTTGTCAACTGCCTGCTTCTTCTTACTTCGTGTATTGACTCCAAGCCCTTGGGTGATTGCCTTCTTCGCACCTGTCTTATCAAGGGCAAGGTTTACAGCACCCTTAACAAGAGGTCCACCAGGCAAAGCTCCAACGGCAGTATCGGTTAGTACTGATTTCCACTTATAGGGAGTCTTGGTCTCTACAGAACGCCAAAGTTCGTTGGCCGCGGGGCCAACCACAGGAATAGCCTTTAGGACAGTGTGGGCTGCTCCCTTGAACCAATTTCCCACATCACTCCAAAATCCAGCACCGGAGATACGGTTCTTCGGGAAGATTTGACGCACGATTTCACGGGCTACCTTGTCAGAGACATTGAGAGTGTCCTTGACGAACGTGATGGCAACGGCGCGCTCTTTCGGGGACAGTTTGTGTTGTCCTTTCCTGCGCGCTCCGCTACACCGTCAAACAATTACGCCTGCATCAGCCTGTGCAACATCCTCGATACGTTTCATGGCCTCTTCACGTTGCTTTTTGGTCATTTTACCGAGTCCCTGAATCTTGAACGTCTTTGATAGTCGTAGCGTCATATCCTACAAAAACTTTTAAAAAAAGTTTGTCAAAATGGATTGCACCTGGCGGTGCAAAGTTCAGTAGAACTTTATAGAGTTTGCAGTTTTGCTTAGCTTTTGCGTCAAAAGCTCAGTAGAACTTATATAGAGTTTGCACCGCAGGTGCATTCAGTTTTGACAAGCTTTTGCGTCAAAAGCTATTCGAGAGCATCCACGCGTGCAGAGAGCTGTTGGACAGCCTTAATTAGCGGAGCAATGAGTTCCTCGTACCGAAGCCCATAGTCTTCCCTCGCCACCTTGGGCGGTGTCGGGGGCGTGTATGTGCTCTCCAGTTCTCCCTCTGGCATGTCCGGAGCAACCCATTCAGGGTCATCAACCATCGTAGTGTTCTTCACCACCATACCGTTTCCCGTTCCGTCAGAGTCTCCCAGCGTTGACATGAGAGTTTCGACGTCCTGTGAAATCAGACCGTAATGGAAACGGTTGCTCGTTCCCTGCTTGAAGCGGTACTTGACAGGTGTCAGAGCGTTGATGAAATCCAGCCCTCGGTTGTCCGGTAGTGCTGTGATATTCTTCTTCTGGTTGCGGTCGGAAATGACAGTCACAGGGTTGGCAGAAAAGATATCCTTCCACTTAATTGCCGACGCACCCAAGTTCCATACATTGTCATCCACCGGCCGGATGTAATGAGATGGCACCTCAGGGCGGTTATCAATCACAAGACCTGCACCGATAGACGTACCACCAGTAACGCCATCAAACTGTAGCCAGAGACGACCACGACCTGGAACACCTCCCGCAGGCTCGAGGGAATCAATTTCAAACTTGTCGGCTGTGCTCCGCGTGTCGTTGATTACACGCCAGCCCATCTTTGTAGGATCAGGAAACTTGTCGCCATCGTTGCCAATGAAGTGGTTGAAGTTTAGCACTGAGAAACCGCTGTTGGCTCCTGATGATGAGCGGCCAGCCTCGAAGAACATTTGGCCTGGAGCGGTTGGTGAGAGCCCCGGGGCATTGATTGCAAGAGGACAGAAGTCTCCAGGAGTGTACGCATTGGAGATGAGTGCAGTTTCGCACTTGAGGTCTCCAGCCACATCAAGTTTTGCCTCTGGAATAACCGTCCCGATGCCGAGGTCGGCGCCCTTGAACCGTGCAACCTCTTGAAGGGTACTACCTGGAACTTCAGTTCCGGTCTGACAACGGAAGATAATGTCTCCCTGGACACCGTTGGTACCTCCCTTCATACCAATCTCACAAGTTGCCCCTTCCAACCCTGAATCACCGAGGTTAAAGACAATCTTTCGCTCGTCAACACGCTCTCCCGGGTCAGGAATAGCAGGAGATTCGTACAGAATAAGGTCGCCCTGCTGGATGACGAGGTCGCCCTCGTTTGTTCGAGTGTCATCTGTAACGATGAGTTTGTCGCACGTGAGCGTACCCCCGACCTCAACGTCATCCACGGTCTTTACGCTCTTGAGATAGGCTGGTACAGTCGGTGAGTACGTAATCATATCGAATGCCATGGTATCTACTAAACTTTTAGAAAAAATGTCGTGGGGTCATGCCCCCACACGACGGTTCTATATGTCCTTATAATAAAGACATGTACAACATATAATTCCTTTACCGTTACAGAATACAGAAACCGTCGTGTGGGGGCATGACCCCACGAGGACATATAGAACCGTCGTGTGGGGGCATGACCCCACTTTAGACCGTCTCCACGATACGCAGATGCGCCCGTACCTTTGTCTCGAGGTCAGTCCAAGACGAGAATGAACGAATCATCTTCACGTCCGGGATGGCGTCCATGAGGGTATCACGTCCATGGACGAGCTTTCGGGTTACATCAGGGTCTGCGTCCTCCACAAGGGCATTGTGGAACTCACGGGTCGGCGCACAGACGATGGTTGCATCGAGCTTTCCTCGAGAGAGGGCGAAAGGGAGAGACGAAGTGACCATCAGCACACGCAGTGCAGGATTAGTCTTGCATCGTCCACGCACGTACTCCAGAACACGACCAGCGAGTTCATCAAAGTACATGTCGTGCTTGAGTCCTGGAGGAGTCTCTTCCAGACGCTTCTTCTCCTCACGGGTTGCATGTTCCAGTACAACCGCATCCATATCCAGAACCATGACCTGAGACTGGTTCTTTGAAAGATTCTCACAGAGGGTAGTCTTCCCTGCACCGGTCGGAACCACCAGAATCGTCTTCTTAATGGTCTCCGGTCGACGCATACGCGAAAAACATCCACGTGCAACGTTGATAGCAATTGGTGCCAAAAAAACGGCGGCGGAGGCTGAAATTTCTACATAGCAGTCTCACCCTTTAAAATGAGCGATTTTGCGCCTTTACGCTTCGACGATGCTCTTGCCTTGGTTTCTTCTGGGCTTCCGAATTCAGCTTTTGCAACTGCACCCAATCCTGGTGATGGAGTTTCCCCAAACCGAAGGCGACGACGAGGTGCTCTATATCCTGAAGACGCCGCCGCCGCCGGCATTGATTGAAGTTCTGGAGAAGATGCCATTAGTACAGCGTCAGTATTAGCAGTTGCTCTTTTGTTTGCCGGTGTGTTCTTCCTTGCTTCCCGTTTAGCCTTTGCTTCAGCCTTTGCTTTTTGTTTAGCCTGAGCCTTAGCCTGAGCCTGTGCCTGAGCCTGTGCCTGAGCCTGTGCCTGAGCTTCGGCCTCAGCTTGAGCCTGTGCCTCTGCCTCAGCCTGTGCGCGGATCTCTTCCTCTGTCGGGTATTGACTCATCATGCCCTCAATGGGTTCTGTCGGTGCTTCACCTGGTAGCAACTGGGTCAAAATCATATTGAGGGTCTTTGTTGCCGTTGCGCGCTGACCAGCCGAATTCTTTTTTAGAATTAACTCCAGATTGGCCTTTGCGGTTTCAGCAAAAGTTTGAATCTCGCCCTTCAGCTTCTTCGTGACCCTTGCTTCCTTCAGAACCTTTGGCATTTGGGCAAGGAAGTTGTTCGCGTTCGTCTCCTTTCCAGCCTCTGCCGACTTGAGGAACTGCTCTGCAAGAGAATGCAGGCGCCCCCGCGCCTCAGCCGTCGAAATGCGGTCAGTGGCGGGAATGTATCGACGCTCGCCATGGCTCCGCTCTTCGAAGAGTTCCTCTTCCTTCATCGCCTTCTTGTTCTGCTGTTCAATCGCCTTCTCGAGTGCTTCCTCCTGCTCACGTCGCTGTGCGCGTGCCTGGAATGTTCCCTCTCTTTCTCTTGCGCGCATGAGTGCAAGTTTCCGAAGAGCCTTTGCAGTCTTTGACATCATATTGTTCTATGTGCCTTACTTGAAATAACAGTAAAGTCCATGGACGGGGTTTTTGATACACTTTTTCTAAAAAAGTGATAGGTATGGAACTAACGGAAAATCGTATCTTGTCCTTCAATGTTGAGCATGCTGAAATCTTCGACAAGGTTGATATCGAAGGTCATCCACTGTACCTTAACGGTTCGTTTGCCTCATCGTCGCCTTTTGCGGGGGACATTGACCTGTATACGAGAGTGTCACATGATGACCTTCCAGAAGTCGTCAAACTCGTCCGTGGATTCTTACGAAGTGATATGGTCATTACAAAGGTGAGAATCGGGGAGAGACGCTTTTATGGGACTAAGTCTATCAGGGACGGCCTCAAGTCCGCAAAGGAATTGCTCGGAGAAAGTCCGGAGACGAAGTCCTGGGTCAAAGTCAACATGCTCCTATTCACCGGTGAAAACCTGGAAGAACTGAGCATCGTCTACGACTTCTCAACGAAGAGACTGAGTGACGCTGAAATCCAGGAATCAATCCGGGCTGACATCGTGGAGTATGAACACGATGAGGACTGGTACAAGGTGCTGAAGCGGAAACGACTCCTTCTTCGCCCCGACTCAATTCAGCGCAAGTACATTGACCGCATTCTTGACCGCCCAGATGTTGGCCAACTGTATCTTGCGCGCGTCGGCGCAGAAACACTCTTGAGCGGGAAGGGGCTCTTTCCAACGAAGGAACTGCAGACATCTCTCGGAAATTTGCGGGAACTTGTTCGTATCCGTCTCAAACTGAAAGAGCCTGGGCGTGGACTCCAGAACCTTACTGCGTTTTGGAAGCATGCACCCAAGATTATTGCCTTTCTTCGCAAAATGAGATGACAAAAACCCCGACATGGAGTTATCTGGTGTAGACCTTGGAATCGTCGTTGCATACACTTTTTTATAAAAAGTGATAGGATGTTCGCAGTTAACGGAGAAGGTGATTCACTCGCTTCAATTGTATCAAAAGGTGGAAAATCTGAAGGAATTCTCACTTTTGACCGAAAAGACCGAAGTTCAGCGGAAAACTCAGTCGAGGCAGTGAATGGAATGACGTTTCAGCCTATCCCGCTGTCTATTACTGGTGAGCGTGAACGTGATGTTACCTATCTTTCAGGCCAATCTGGAAGCGGAAAGTCGTATTTCAGCGCCGAACTCATTCGCCAGTATCGCAAGGCAAAACGAAGCGTGTTCGTCATTACGGATATCCCCGACAAGAAGTTTGAACCATGTACATACCTCGATATTGATGACCTTGTAGGAATTGGTACGTCGTATCTTGAGAAGTTTGCAGAGTACAAGCACAAGATGGCAGTATTCCGGGAAGTAAAGAAGGAACTGAGTCCCGAAGAACGAATCGAAATGCAGAAGAACATTGTAGCACCACCCATTGCGGGCAAGAACAAGTTGGAGTTGAAGTTCACAGAAGACGAGATGGCAACACTCTTCCACGATTCAGTTATCCTGTTCGACGATTACGAGAACAACGCGGACATTAAACTCATCTCGTTCCTCCGTGACCACTTTCTAACCAAGGGTCGTCATTGGAATGCAAGTGTCATCATTTGCAACCATTCAACGAACTTTGGACGCGGTGCGAAACTCATTATGGGTGAGACAACTAATTTCGTGCTGTTCTCGGCCTCTCGGAAGCGTGAACGCCATTACTTCTACACGGAGTACATGAAATGGAAGAAGAGCGAAATCACGCCCATTGAGCGCATGCTCCAAACCTCACGATGGATTTACATTGACGCAAAGAATGACGTGGTTCTTTCTGAGAGAAAAGGAATATTTCTCGATGGGTAGGAATGCCTCCACCGACAAATCCAATATCCTACAAAGCACTCAGCCCTGAACAATTGACGACAATGTGGAGAAGCAACCCGAAGACTCGAGACCGCCCCGCGCCTCGTGTTGTAGAGTATGACGACGTGATGCGGGCTTCATCCCTCGACGATATCTTTCCACGGAGTCAGAATTCCATTATTCTGTTTTACCCAGCAATTCAGAATGGGTCAAATATCTCCGGACACTACGTTTCCCTTGTGAGAGACCCAGAATCAAAGACCATCTATTTCTGTGATTCCTACGGGAAACTACCTGACACGACACAGAAAAAGTTTGCTGACCCGAGGCTGTACCAGGCTGAGAAAGGTCGAAACAGTCTAATCGACCTCTTCCTAAAATACGGATGGGAAACAGACTGGTCAGAGGCACGGCTTCAGTCGTCAAAGCCAGGAGTTGCTACATGCGGGCGGTGGAGCCTCTGGCGTTGCCAGTGGGAAAATCTCACGAATGAGCAATTTGCTCAGTTTGCTAGATTCGCATCCCGATACTATAAAATTCCATCTCTGGACGATACGGTTTCGCATATTTGGAAGTAGTAGTAGAAGCATGGCACAGTACACATCAGAGCATGGTCATCAAATCTTCGTTCACGCAGAGGCAAAGGGTGGCGCTGGTCGTGAAGTTCCTTCGGTCGCATACGTAAATCGTGCGTCACCGATTCTTAACGAAGACAAGGCTTATCGTGTAGCAATCGAACGGTTCTATCTTCATGGTGTGACACTCCCGCTGTTCAGTTGCAACAAAGTTTGGGAAATTGGAATGCGGGCTACGGGTGGCTCCACTGTAGTCGAGACGGTGAATTTCGGGACTGATGAATACCTTTATGACCTTCGATGGCTCGCAACACACATCACGACGACCATGGCATCTCTCGCGTCTACGGTTGGGTGTGATGCTCCTAGTATGTCATATGACCCTGCATCAGCCAAGTTCACTCTTACAACAACTGGTGCTTTCAGGGCAGGATACGAACTCCTATTCTCTGAGCGCATGAAGTGGGCGCTTAACAGTTTCTGGTTCCACCCAACCATGGACGAAGACCGCATGTACCAACTGGTTCTGTCTGAGGACGATGAGGTTCAGGGTACGTCTACGATTGAGTTGCTCAGTCCAGTTTCTCGCGCTGCGCTCCGAACAACATCGCTCCCTGTGGTTCCCGAACTCATCCCGCCTCTGGCTGGGGAAGACCCTGGGGAAATTAACAGACGAGAAACAGGGTTCCTTGTGGATTACAATATCTCCCAGTCGTCATCTCAATCTACTCAGGGAATTCTGTTCACTCCTCCAGGTTTCCTTCGGTGGCACAACCTCATGACCACATCTGACCTGTCGGCATTCTCGATTTCAGCATGGTGGATTGACTACAAGGGCAATTTCCACCAGATTTACCTTCCAGTCGAAGACGCCACGCTGGAGATTTACATGATTTTCAAGGACACTTTTTAAAAACAGTGTATCAAAAACCGAAAACAATGTTTTGTACGTTTATAGTACAAAACACTCGGTTGTATGGGCTGTCTCTTGGACAGCTTGTAGAATTCACGGACAATTATTTTACCAGCGGTAATTAGATATTATGCCAACCGTAATGCCAACTACGAAAATGCTCGTTCCAGAGACTTATCGCTGGCAGACACCCGAAAACGCCCAGTTTGGTGCTCGGCTCGGAAACCGCGCTATCAACCACAACCGCATCTCTTCCAACGAAGCTGGGTCTGTGACCGAGGGTACTGTGTCATTCGATGCGCGAATCCCGGACGGCCTGGTCGATTCCAACTTCGAGAAGGGCATGGATCTTGTCCTTCGGTATACGTTCCCCGCGGGCGTTGTTGCTGGTGCTGACCGGGCTGCAAGGCGGGCTTCAATGCTTGCCCTGTTCAAGGACAAGATTGGGCTCCAGGCCGCAGCCGGAAACAACTGCATTGATGTAGCTGAAGTTCAACTGAACGAGTTCTCCACGACCACGCGTGTTCACGACATGCTACAAATCCACCTCAACTCGACGTCGTACGAGAAACTTGCGATGGCAACCAGCACTCCTGAGACAGATGACTACGATATCTTTGCCGCTAATGTACTCAATGATCCTCTCAAGGCAGGCGCAAGTTCTACCAGCGTCGGAAAGACTCGGGGTGTCGGCGGTGCCTACAACTATGAGATTGTGCCTAACGTAGCAACGGACACTGACTACCAGATTCGTGTCCGGTTCTTCGTAAACGACCTTCTCATGGCCAACCCTCTTCAGTACAACAACCCGCGCCTTGCGCAGCCCTTCAAGGATTTGAACACCGTCAAGGTTACTCTCCAACTTGGGGACATTGCTGCGCGGTGCGCAAACCTCAACCCGGAAATCGTTCCGGCTGCTGGCGCTGCGGCTCTCGGTAAGGGTCTGGTCGTTGACTGTATTTCTGCGGTTCATACTCTCACTGTCCGCTCGTGGAACCCGTCCACCGCCCTCGAGATTCCTGAGTCTCTTGCATGGGGCAGTCCGCGCATCCAGCGTATCAGCAACGACCGCCATGTCGTCTCTGCGAATGTAATCAGCCCTCCTCTGGAATCGAAGACGTTCACGATGACCGGTGTACCGAACATGCTTGCTATCTACGTTGAGCGTCCCCGCCTCCTCAAGACGGACGCTGGTGTTGACATCCCTGGTACTGAGTGGGCATTCCCTAATCGGTTCTGTCCGATTCAGAGCGTGTCCATTGACATCGGGAACAAAACTGACCTTCTCGGTGCCCGCGTAACCCCCACGGAACTATACAAGATTTCCACCGGAAACGGGTACTCCAAGCGTGAGGCAACGTTTGCAGGCATTCCCTCGGGAATTGGCAGTACGCAGCGCGGCGCCGGTTCCATCTTCTACGTACGCCCCTCTGACCTCGGACTCACAGACGAGATCATGAACGGGTCTGGTGAGACGATTGATGGAATTGTCCGTGTCACTGTCAAGGGTGCATCCACGGATGAGGTCTGCTATCTCCGGGTCTTCCTCCTCTATGACGTCTTTGTGTACGAGGAGGGTGATGTATTCACAGAGTGGCGCCCTCGCTATTCTCCGGCAACTCTCCTGGATTCAGAGTTCGTCTTTACGGACGATTCCTCTCAGATGAATGCCATCATGGGAGGTTGGTCTATTCCTCGACCCATCCAAAACGCATGGACATCCTTCACATCCTGGCTCAAGACGCCACGCGTGAGGAAGGCAATCCGACAGGCGCGCAACCATCCTGTCGCTTCAGCCTACGTTGGTGATTCAAGTCTGCCAGGTGGATTTGCTAAGAGCATGGGCTACGGAGACGTATCCGGTGGTGATGTTCTGCGGACTGCTGGTGGGAAGCCATCGAAGAAGGGTCTCGGGAAGTTGACCAAGAAGCAGTTGATGGCCATGCTCACCTAGTGGGGTCATGCCCCCACACGACGGTATTTGGACTCATTAATGTTCACAGGTATTTGGACTCATTAATGTTCACAGGTATTTGGGCTCATTAATGTTCACAGGTCTTTACATTAAAGGCGTGTAAACACATAATCGAGGTTCCTTGATCGGGGTTCCATAATCGAGGCTCCTTGGCCGGGGTTCAAAAGGGGCGGAGCCCCTTTATAGAACACAATGGTACCACCGCTGACTAAAACACAAGAAGACGGACTGTATGACCTCTGGTATACACGCGGGTTCACATTTGGCAGAGACAAGGTATGGCGCAAGGCCAACGAAGAGGGTCTCGGCGTCTCACAGCGCCAAGTAACAGAGTGGCTCCGGAAACAGGAAACGTATCAAATGTATCTACGACCAAAGAGGCCACGCGTTGTGCGGAGTACAATTGTTCGAGCGCCTCAACGAGTCATGGGAATCGACCTCGCAGATGTCCGCCTTATTGGCTGGGACGGTATTCAGTACATCCTCACGGGCATCGACCTGTTCTCGAAGAAAGGATATGCTCGCGCACTGCTCAACAAGAAAGCAGACACTGTCGCGGAAGCAATGGACAACCTTTTGTCTGAGGCTCACGGCATTCGGTCAGTGCGCAGTGACAAGGGAACGGAGTTCATTAACCAAAAGTTCAAGGCTGTGCTAAAACGGCACAACGTGAAACAAATTCTCTCGTTACCTGGGAAGCCACAGTCAAACGGACAAGTAGAGCGCTTTAACGGTATTCTGAAGGAAATGATTCGGAAGAGCATGCGCGCAAAGGGTACGCGCGATTGGCCATCCTATCTCCAGGAACTCGTCGACGTCTACAACAACTCCTACCAGATTACCATCGACATGACACCCAACGAAGCCCATGCACTCGAAGATGGAAAGCGTGAGGGAGTTGTTGCAAGGACGAAGAAGCGCGCGACAGCATTGGCCACACCTCCCACTTTCCGCGTCGGAGATACTGTGCGGGTCGTCAAATCTGCAGTTGCAAATGACGGCGAGAAGTGGTCGAAGACGCTTCATCGTGTTGAAAAGATTCTCAGGCCATCGACGCCATTCGGGTCAACGGTCTACAGACTCAGTGGTGCGCCATATGTAGCAAAGCGTGGGCAACCTCGTCCTGACTGGGTTGGAAACAAGTACGAAGAAGACCTCCAACTCGTCGAACGTGTGGAGAATACCCGCGACTCTGCGCCACGGTGGGACATCTCCCGATTGTTAAAGAAACAATCAAGGGATGGAGAACCAGGATGGATGGTCAAATGGACGACTGGAGAAACAACATGGGAACCCGTCGAGAATCTGAAACGCGACGTCCCCAAGATGCTGAAAGATGCTGAGAAGCGATGATTCACACAGACCACCCAAAAGTCTCCGCTTTGTAACATGTCT
This sequence comes from Cafeteria roenbergensis, assembly GCA_008330645.1. NCBI lineage: Eukaryota > Bigyra > Bicosoecida > Cafeteriaceae > Cafeteria > Cafeteria roenbergensis. The sequence goes on from VLTN01000111.1 coordinate 11,137, forward strand.
TGCAGAGTGTCTTGAGTTTCGCGTTCTCAAGGTGATACGTGCGCCACAGTGACGCCAGTTCGCGGTCAATGAAAGCAGGGTTTCCGTCAGCGTTCTTGTGAAAATGCTTGGCCGTAATCCCATGCTCTTTTGTAGAATAAACCTTGATGACATGCTCTACTATTGTGTCCAGGAAAAACGTCCTTCCTCAAGCGCATCAATGGCCACCAAAAGAACTAATCCACTTGAAATGTTCATCATACCTTCCACGGTCATCCCACTCCATGCTATGTTTTATGGTTTTGTAAAGTTCATCATTCTTCGTGTGAATATCTGCTCCGTTCTTAATAAGCCATTCTGCACATTCCCGGGATTTTGGAGAATGGCATGCTCTTAGGGCTTCATCATGATTTGCGTAAATGTCAACATCATACCTCTCAACTATCCACTTCGCACATTTAATATTTCCCTCACGTATTGCGTATTTAAAAAGCCATTGATATCCTCTATCATCAAATCCCCCAGACTCCACAGCCCATTTGTATACGTGAATTTGGTCATCTCCAACATAGTCCAAAATGTCCACATCAGCATCATTCATTTCATCAATTTCAAAGTCGCCAAGCGAGAGCAAGTACTTGCAATATTCCAAGTCACCAAAAGAACCAGCAATTAAAAATGCATCATGAGAATCAGCAACCTCAAGAATTTGCTCATCAGTTTGCGGAGGTTCATGTGCAAAATACCAACCAACACAATCGCGTGTTTCTTTAATATGTTTACGCAAGTAATCTTTGACTTCCATCTTCTACCATTGCCGAGGAAACGTTATTTCCTCGGCAACCGCATTAGCAATTTATCTTACATATGGTGAATTGTCAGGGAGAAGCCTGCTGAGCCAGAGGTGTTTAGCGCAGGAGGCACACTGCACTGATGAACAGGATGTGTGCATAGTTTTTCATTATGAATCATGTTATGGTTCAGTATGAGAACAGATGTGTACATAAAGATTATGTGAGGGACGAAAGAGGGATGGGGGGACGAGCAAACCCAACTTTGGTTTTGAAACAAGGGGGTGTTCTAACACCCCCCTCTGTCCGAGCAAATGTTGGGTTTCTTCGTCCCCCCATCCCTCTTTCGTCCCCCACATAATCTTTATGCACCCTGTACTATCTCTGAAGATAATATAGGATAGTTTTTCATTATGAATCATATTATGGTTCAGTTATGAGAACCGGATATGTGCATAAAGATTATGAGGGTGGTCGAAAGGTGGTCGGGTGGTCGAGAAAACCCAACTTTGGTTTGGAAAATAAGGGTGTTATAACACCCCCCCCTCTGCGCTGCAAATGTTGTTTTCTTCGACCACCTCGACCACCTTTCGACCACCCTCATAATCTTTATGTACATTGCACTATCTCTGAAGATAATATAGGATAGTTTTTCATTATGAATCATATTACGGAATAGAGAACAGTGATGATGTAAAAGACAGTTGGCAGCACTTACCATTATCTTGGACACAAGAACCCCAGATTTCCCTGAACCCCTTGGGGTTGTTTATGCCTGGACGCGTTGTAAAACGTTATGTATTTTAATATATGAGTATAGTAGAAGTACAATGTCGTGGGTTCAGTGGCGCCCAGGAAGAGTTACAGAAATGGGTGATCAGATTCGTTCGGGGGTTACACCACCTGGCTATGAGCTCCCTTCAAGTTTTACAGTAACTCATGATATGTATGAGCGCGCCATCAAAGCTGGAATTATTCATAAGGCAGATGATGTTTCCATTTACGATGATGAACGCCCTGTTACTCGTCCTTGCACAGAATATTGTTATAACGACCTGTATTTGCTTCGTATTTGGTACTGGGATACCCACGGCGTCGACGATCTACGGGTTATCACGACAGTTCGTGATTTTTATCGGATGAGTGTTGAGAATCGATCAACAATTTCCATTACAACCGAAGATGGAAACATCATGAATGCCCCATTCAACCTCTTAAGTCATATGAGATTCAGGATTGTTTTTGACATGGAGAAAAAATTTGTCCTGAAACGTCGAGAAAAGGATGGTGCTCTGACTCGGGACATGACCTTCACAGATTTTGAGATTTCAGGACATGGCAATGCGCTGATTGTAACTGACGAAGACCTGGACAGAGTAGCGTTCCCGTACCACATTTTGTCTTTGGGTTACTATCACAAGATGACGTTGAAAAAGGAGCCTGGAGAGACCTTTTCGCATCGTGAGGTGCTAGATGCCCTGCTTGAACTGGAGGAGAATGACCGTGGGGATATCCCTCGCTTTAACGAAAAATTCTTCCATGGTTTGTATTACGAGCCTGCACACGGCATGTATGTTCCGTGTTGGGGAGAAAAAGGCTAAAATGTATGTGCAAGATGATAAGAGCCGCTGCCCGGATAATACATTTTACTATAGAGAAAAAAGATAAAAGGGGCACCACCCACTAATTCTCAAAATGCTCCCACAGAGTAATAATACCCGAAATTGCACTGAACCCATGGGGGGTACCCCATGGCTTTCAACCAATTATTGCAAAAATCGCTGTACAGCATGGGGATAATTACCCGTTGACTTTTTTGGCAACATTGGATAATTTTTAGCAGGCAATGCTTGCTGAGAATTTCCCAGGTACTTATAGGCGCCGATATGTACTATACATACATTTTGTTTACCCGCTGACTTTTTTGGCAACATTGGATAATTTTTATCCCGTAATGCTTGCTGAGAATTTCCCAGGTACTTATAGGTACTTATCGACGTCGATAAGTACTATACACATATTTTGGCAAATATATTTCACTGTTTTCAATATATTCAGAGAAAAATCACTGTTATAGTTTAATATATTTCTGGATATGATGATATTTCAGCGCGGCCAAAAATGTGTGTATAGTACTATACACACATTTTTGGCCGCGCTGAAATATCATCATATCCAGAAATATATTAAACTATAACAGCGGGTGTGGGGTGGCGGTCGCGGAGGGGGTCATGGCGGCGGCACGGGGTGTCGTGGGGTCGCGCTGTGTGTCGGCCAGGGCCAGGATCGGTGGGTGGCGCGGTTGGCAGGCCGGGGCCGGGGCCGGGCGTTGGGAGGCGCAGGGCGTGGTGCGGTGCGCGGATGTGTGTTGCTGGCCGTCTGGCGGGGGCGAGGGTCGCAGCCGTGGCCGATGGCAGTGTGTGGGGTGCTGCTGCAGGGGCGATGGCTGGCGGCCGTGACGAGCTCCGGGAGGAGGTGGGCGCAGGCGTGTTGTGTGTTTGTGTTGGGCATTGTGCTGGATGGCCGGGGCGTGGGTGTGGCACGGGGTGGTGTGTGGGTGGAGGGCATGCGGTGGTGTGGCGGCCGTGATGGCGACTGGCGTGGCTGCGCGTGGTCGTTGCTGGGTGATGCGACTGCAGGATGGCTGGACGGCGGTCATGCTGGCTGCACGGCACGGCCACAAGTCGACGGCGGGGCTGCTGCTGGATCGCGGCGCCGACGTGGAGGCACGAAGCAAGGTGAGCGGCGTTGTTGATCTGTGGCAGCGGAGGCGGAGCGGCGTCGCGGCGTCCGCCACGGGGTGGGTTGTGCGCGTACGGTTGGTGGTGAACGGGTGCGGGCAGTGATGGGCCGGCGGCATTGGTGGGGCCCGGCGGCTTGCACGCAGTGTGCGAGGCGGCGTGTCCTCCGCGGGTGTGGGGTGGCGGTCGCGGAGGGGTCATGGCGGCGGCACGGGGTGTCGTGGGGTCTGGTGGTGTGTCGGTCAGGGCCAGGGTCGGTGGGTGGTGCGGTTGTCAGGCCGGGGCCGGGCGCTGGGTGTGCAGGGCGTGGTGCGGTGCGCGGATGTGTGTTCCTGGCCGTCTGGCGGGGGCGAGGGTCGCAGCCGTGGCCGATGGCAGTGTGTGGGGTGCAGCTGCAGGGGCGATGGCTGGCGGCCGTGACGAGCTCCGGGAGGAGGTGGGCGCATGCGTGTTGTGTTTGATGGGTTGGGCATTGTGCTGGATGGCCGGGGCGTGGGTGTGGCACGGGGTGGTGTGTGGGTGGAGGGCATGCAGTGGTGTGGCGGCCGTGATGGCGACTGGCGTGGCTGCGCGTGGTCGTTGCTGGGTGATGCGACTGCAGAAGGGCTGGACGGCGGTCGTGCTGGCTGCACAGAACGGCCACAAGTCGACGGTGGGGCTGCTGCTGGATCGCGGCGCCGACGTGGAGGCGCGGAATTCGGTGCGACTTTCTGGTTTCGGTTCGGGCTGCTCCACGTTCCTTGCAGGCGAACAAGAGTCGGGCAGCGGCATTTTCGTGCTCCGCACGTCCTGCGCTGCTGTTGGTTTTCTCGAAGCGCTCGTCTTGGCGCTGAACAATGCACTGTTTGCTTGCACGGAGCCCTGTTTGTTTTTGCTCACAGGCCGGCCAAACTGCGCTCTCCGTTGCCGCCAACGCATCAGTGACAAGGATGCTTGAGCAAGCTGACTGCCTCCAGCGCTGGCATCGGCGCGCAAACCTGGCCTTGTGGCGCCGAGCCAGTTCGGTAACCGGTTGGGTTCATATTTGTCCGCAGACGTAGATTCCGCCCCAACAAAACAGACGAGCCATCTGGCATCGTCACGACACTCTCTTGGGCAACGCGGCTTCCCCACAGCGTGTTGGGGGTGCCCCCGGCTTGACTCAGAGGGTCCCGAGCTCTAGTCTACCCGTCTGCGTCGGCGGCCAAGACAAGCAGCTCTCCGGCAAGGCGCGCGCAGCGTGCGCTTCGCTTTGCCCGCCGTGCCGTGCGAACGCTCGCACAGCACTCCAGGGCCCGTTGCGGTCGGCTTTGAGGTTGTGTGAGACACAATCCGCATTCGTGACCCGCCCGCCCATCCCGCGGCAGGCTGGGAGGTGGCTTGCGAGGTTTCAGTGCCCCTGTGGGTGCAGACTCCGAGCAAGGCACTGCCACTCCTAGCCTGCTGGCGCCGGACACCTAACAGGTGCCCATTTGGCCACTGCTGGATGCGTGATCACCATTCCCTACGATCACACGCACCAGGGCGAATCGGAGGCGTTGCCGGACAGACAGGCCGACCCGTCGCTGCGCAGGCCACGTCCAGATACTGCAGCGGCCCGAAGTGGCCTCGGCCGCGATCAGAGAGGGCGTCTGCTGCAATGGTTTGGAGTTCTTCCACGCCCCAGGGCAGCCCGGCTCCCACGATGCGCTGCACCTCGCGCAAGGCCGCGTACATGGCCGGAGCCGCCTCGCGCTCTTCCACGGTCAGATACGCGTTCCGGGAGCTCATCGCCAGCCCGTCCTGCTCCCTCATCGTCGGGTTGATCTGCACGTCCACGCCAAGGTTGAGGTCGCGCGCCAGCTGCCGCACCACAATGCACTGGTAGGCGTCCTTCTGGCCAGCGAGAACCGCGGGCAGCGTGCTGCTCTGCCAAGCTGTCGCGGGCCTCGCTGTGTGGTTGGGTTGGGGGGCGGATGCCGCCGCCTTGTGACACTGCCCCCGGGGGCATTGGGTGCGGCCGGCGTCAGGACGGACCGATGCCGCTGTTGGGTCCCGGCTCGTGCAAGCTGCTCGTGCGCGGTCCGAAAGTGAAGCCTGTGCGGGACTGCCGCAAGCGCCTGAGAGGCGACGACGAGGCGGCGGGGGCGCCGAGTGTCAGCAGTTTTTCGTGACGGCACAGGGTGGACTGAGGAAACAGCTTGGGTGACTTTGCAGCACCGGCGAAATTGTGAACTTGCAGGGCGCTGCGACGCAATCTTCGTGCGTCGTGTCCCAGGCAGCCCGCAGTGCATGCACGCAATCCAACGCTCAGCGAATCGGAAGCCCGGCTGCCTGCCTCTGAAGCAGGATTGTCGTGGTCTCGCGCATCCACTTCCGCCACGGCTTTCGTATCTTCGTCGTCATCCTCGCTTCGACGCGAGACCGGATTTCGCCGAATGTCGGCAGTTGGTCGTCGGGGATGTCGGGGGGAATCTTCGCGCCTTCGTCCCAAATCATCTGCTGGATGAGCCGCGCGGTCGGCCTGTCCAGGGAGTCCGGGAGCGGTACGCTGTCGACGGACGGCATGTCTGCATCGTCCTCGAACTCTTCTGCGTCCGCTTGGTCATCTCCGGCCAGCCCTGCCGCTGCGCCCGCGCTGGCCCCACTTGCCTCACCCGATGCGGCACGCTCGCGCCCGCTGCGACTGTCGTGGGGCGCCTCCGCGTCCCCGCCTCTCATGTGCCCTGCGCGGCCCCGCGCCGCTGGCGGCGCCTCCGCTTCGTCGTCCTCCGGGGCAGCAGCGGTCGCCCACGACGACTGCTGCTCTGTGCCGCTGGTCCTGGCCGTGGTGGCAGCGGCTCTGCCGGCGGGACGGTCGCCGCCTTGTCTGGAGCGCAGCCCCGACGAGGCGGGGGCGTCCGACCCTGGGGGTCCGGGGCGGGAATCGGCGCTGCCCGACGACCGCTGGGCGGGGCTTGCCGAGCGGCTAGGCGGCGCGCCCGGGCCGGTGAGGGCGCGGGCGGGGCTACGTGCCGGCGGAACGGTCAAGTCTCCGCGGTGCAGCGTGGCTGCGCTGGCGCCCGTGGCAGTTTGGCCGGACAGCGACGCCTGGCCGTGCCCGCTGTCCACAGAGGCCTGTCTCGACGACGTGGCGTCGTGGGCCGACCCCCGCCTGACCCCGCCAGACCCGCTCTGTCCGCCGGCCGCACCGGCCGCGGCAGACAGCTTGGCCGGCCACACGACCCGCGGCCGCATCAGGCTCATAGCCTCCCTGGCCGCTCCGTCCAGCCGCCAGGCGGCGGCCAGCTCTGCAGCTCTGCCGGGATCACAGGCGCTCAGCTGCGCGAGGTCGTCGGCCAGCTGGTCCCTCGCGGCTTGCGTGGCGAGGACAACGTCGACGGCGGGGTCGCCGGACAGGGGCCCGCTTTCGCCTGCCGCTGCCACGGTCAGGCACTGGTGGCCGTTGAGCGACGCCGCCTGCTCTGCCGCTGCCTTTGCCGCGGCCCTGCCCCCAAAGCAGCCTGTGGCCTTGGGCCCCGGGGGCCTCCGGGGGGGCCCCGGCCACGCCGCGAGGCCCCTGGCCTCCACGGCGCCGCTGCCCAGCCCCAGGAAAAGCGTCAGCTGATCGGGCCCGGTGTGCCGGGCGTGCGCAATGTCCGCCCGAATCGCGTCCGCCAGGGTTGAGTCCGTTGCAGCCCTGGCCTCGATGGGGACAAACCCCGGAGGGTCCAGCTGCGCGCCGCCCTGACGGCCCTTGGAGGCGCCCGCCAGCCCAGAGCCGCCCCCGCCGAACGCGCCGCTGCCGCTGCCGCTGCCAGCTCTGCCCGCCGCCGCCGCGGCGGGCGTGTTTCGCCGGCGCCAGACTAGCCACCGTCCGTCGGGCGCGAGGCCGAGCCATGCGTCCTCAAAGGGCACCGCGTCCGTGGGGGCCTTGGCGCCCACAGCGTAGCCTCGCAACAGCCGCATAGCCCACGGCGACCCCGCCAGCAGCGCCGCAGCCGCGTCGAGCGGCGACGGTTGCGACGCGTCCATTGAAGGCGGAAGCGGCCTCACGGCTTGCGGCGCGGTCAGGCTCAGCCGCCTGCTCGACGCAGCGGCAGCGGCAGCGGCGCGGGCGCGGGCGGCCTCTGCCTCCGCCTCCGCCTCCGCCTCCGCCTCCGCCTCCGCCTCCGCGCGGCGCCTGGATGCCTCGGCCGCCGCCGCCGCCTCTGCCGCGGCTCTGCCGTCAACCCCGGCCTTGGCAGGGTCCTTCCGTCCCAGCACGGCGTCGATCCGCTCGGCCACGTCAAGCAGAGCCGCGGCCTGTGCCCGGGCCAATCGAGCCGCCTCCGCCGCCTCCTCCATCACCCTCGGGTCCGCCGCCTCGCGAAGCGCCCTTGCAAGCCTTGCTGCGCTCTCGGCCTCGGCCAGCGCCCGCCGCTCCGCCGTCTCAGCGGCAGAGCCCTCCTGAACGAGTGAGGCCGCCTCACGCCGCAGCCGCCCCGCCTCGGCCAAGACCCTCGAGAGTTCGCCTCCGTCCCTCCCCGCCGCCTCCTCCAGCCGCGCGGCCTCGCGCTGGGCGCTGGCGCACTCCCGCTCAGCCCGCCGCCTCGCCGCCTCGGCCTCGTCCCGCTGACGTCGCGCCCTGCCCTCCTCCGCCTGCGCCTCCGCCAGCTCCGCCTCCGCCTCCTCCTTGGCCTTGAGCGCCGCCGCGGCCTCCTCCTTGGCCCGCCGCAGCGCCCCCTGCAGCTCCGCGCGGCGGCCCTCCGCCGCGGTGCGGAGTCTCTCGGCCTCCGCAAGCTCCGCACGGGCCCGTCGCGCCCTGCCCTCGGCGTGGGCCCGCGCCCCGGCAGAGCCGTCCCCAGAGCCCAGCACGACGTCGACCCTGGCCTCCGCCTCCCGCGCCTCCGCGCGCGGGCCGACTCGGCCTCCTCCGCGGCGCGAGACGCCGCCTCCTCCGCCGCTGCGGCAGCCGCTCTGGCCTCCTCCGCTGCCTCGCGGGTGCGCCGGGTGGCCTCGTCCTCCGCCGCCGCCTCCTCGCGAAGCGCTCGCTCGCGCTCAGCTGCCCGGTCCCGCGCCCGCGCCGATGCGCGAAGCGTCGCCTCCGCCTCCTCCGCCCGCGCCAGCGCCGCCGACCGGGCCGCCTCCGCCTCCGCCCGCGCCCTGGCGGCAGCCCGCCGGGCCGCCTTGGCCTCCTCCAGCGACTTTGCAGCCGCCGCAACGCGGTCCCACGCCGCCCCGCCGTCGCTGCCGTTCTGGCCGCCGTCGTCGTCGCCGTCGCCGCCACCGCCGCTACCGTCGCCGTCCGGCCCGCCCACTGCCCGCCGCCCAGCCCTCGCGGCCGCGTCGTCAGCGCGCAGCGTCAGTGCCTCCGCCTCCGCCAGCCGCGCCGCCGCTGCCTCTCTCTCAGCTGCCGCGGCCGCCCGCTCGCGCGCCGCTGCCGCCTCGCGTCTCTCAGCCTCCCTCGCCGCGCGACGCGCCTGCGATCGACGAAACGCTGTTCGCAGCGCCGCCGCAACGGCCTCCTCCTCCGCCGCCTCCGCGCCACACCCTTCCACGCGCAGCCACTCAATCGCACAGCCGTCCGCCTCCAGCAGCGCCACCGCCGCCCGCATCGCACGCCGCCCGCACGCCGGGTTGTCACCAATGTCCAGTGCCGCAAGGCCGCGAAACCGCTCGCATGCCTTCAGCAACGCCTCTGCATCGGTGTCACTCAGGCCGCACCCTGCCACCGACAGCGCCATCAGACTGCAGCCGCCGCCAGCGACGCCGCCGCCGCCGCTGGTGACGCTACCGTCGTCCTCGTCGTAGTGGCGATGACTGTGGCGGAGGTGCTGACTATCGTCTGCCTGCCCCAGCTCCTGAAGCGATGAGCACAGCTCTGCCCACGCGGTCGCGGACGGGGCGCCCGCTCGCCACCCCAGCCTTGCTCCAGCGGTTTCGCGTGTCGACGCGTCGCTCCCCTCCCCAGCCCGAGCAGCTGCACCAATATCAACAGTTGCAGTTGCAGTTACAGTTGCAGTTGCAGTTGCCGGTCCGCCCGCTGCCTGCATGGAGAGATCCACCGCCTGAATGCCAAGGCCGGCCGGCGCTGCAAGCAGCCTGGCAACAGCGACGACCCCTTCCGTTCCTGCGGCGTTGCACGCCAGGTCGAGCCGCTGGATGCGGGGGTGCCTCCGCAGGGCCCCGGCAACCGCCGCCACGCCCCTGCCTCGGAGCCCGCACCCGCGAACACGCAGCTCTGCCAGCGAGGCGTTTCCGGCCAGGGCCCCAGCCAGGGCCTCCGCGCCCCGGGCCCCGAGGGGGTTTTCGCTGAGATCCAGTTGCTCGAGCCAAGGGGCCCCCGAAGGCTCCAGCAGGGCCCGGAGCGCTCCCACGCCGTCGTCACGAAGAAAGTTCCCGGAAAGGTCCAGCGTTCGGAGGGCACAGGCGCCCGCAGCCGGAAGCGGTGCCAGCGCGGCCACGTGGCCGGCGCCTGCGCGCGGCGCGGCCCCTGCGCCAGTGAGCGCCGCTGCCAGCCTGGCCGCGCCGGCGCTTCCAAGGCGGTTCCCGCCGAGCCGCAGGGTGCGGAGGCCCGACGCGCGCGCCGCCCGGCCCAGGGCGGTCACGGCGGCCGTGCCCATGTGGTTGTGGCGCGCGTCCACGTGCCCGATGCGCGGGTCGGCCGCGCAGGCCGCCGCCAGCTCCAGCGCGCCGCGGTCCCACAGGTCGCACGCGCGCACGTCCAGGGCGCGCAGCTCGTCCTCTGCGTGACGGTCGGCGTCGCCGTCGACTGCTCGCGCCGCCGCGACGGTGTCGTGATCGAGGACGCACCTGCCGCCGCCGAAGCAGGACAACTGCCCGGCGTCTCGGCTCGGAAACGCTCGGCTGGCGCGCTCCGCAACCAGGGCGGCGGCGCGCGAGTCGTACCCCGCGCCCTGGGGCGCAGCACTGTCCTCGATCCGGGCCAGGGATGGCTGCGGGTCCCAGTGCAGCCTGGGGGCGCGACTGCCAAGGGCGGCCTCGTCCTCGCCAGCGACTCGCCAGCGGTCACTGGCGACGCTTGCCCCGCCTGCGCCGGGGCTGTCGACCGCGGCGGGGGCTCCCCAGCTGTGGTCTGCCGCCCAGCGCCTGCCCGCAGCGGGGGGCGGACCCTGCCTGCGCGGGTAGGCGAGCCCCAGGGACGAGTTGCCGCCAAACGGTGCGGAAGCCCCAGCGCCGCCGTGCCGCGAGCCAGCGCCCCCCCAGGCCGCCCTCGACGCCGAGGCGTCTAAGCTAAGCACCGACGACTCCATCTGGGCGCGCAAGGCGCAGCGCTGCAGGTCGCTGCGAGCGGTGGCACGCACGGACAGTCGCGCAGGGCCAACTGCGCAATTGCCGTGGTGGACTTGCCCAGCACGGAAACTGCAGTCGCCCGAATTCGGAAGCTGGACTAGGCCTGGCGGCGCCTCAAATCAGGCGCCCAGTTGGGTGGGACTCACGAAGCGGCGCTGGCTCTGCACCAGAATCGACCCTCGACGACGCGGAAGTTGCCTTGCGCTGGGCGGCTGCGACTGCACCGGCGGCAACCGGGACTGGGGCGAGGGGTTCCGCCCCGGCAAGCCGGCGCCGCGGCCGCGTCGCACGGCGGGACGCGCAGTCTCAGCCCGCGCCGCACAGGCCTCAAGGCGCGGCCACCCCTTCGTGGTTCGCCGCTGCCACACTAGCCGGCTAGCCGCTCGCCACCCTGCGCATGGCTGCGGGCAGGGGACTCAACACTTCGCAGGACCGCCTTCTTGGTGCCTCTGGGCGCGGCGAGTCTTCCGGCCGCGTGGGGCCCGACCTGGCTGCGGCTGGGCGGTCGCACACATCGAGCATCTCGAGCGGGGCCCTTGCTCGCGGCTCCGCTCTCAAGGACGTGCCGGCCTGGTCGCCCGGCATAACCGGACTGTTTCCCAGCCCGCACACGGCTGCGCTTGGCCCCGCGGGGCGCCCTGACGCCCCCACCGGCCTCGTTGCCCTGACGCACATCGGCAGAGCCCTCGCGCGACATGGCGGACGGCGACTACGGCCATCTCGATGCCGGGCCCGCCTCCGGGGCCGCGCCAGTGTCGTACGCGCAGGTGGCTCGCCGCGGCGCGCTCAGCCGCCCGGACCAGCGTCACGACGGGGACGGTGGCGGCGGTGGCGGCGGTGGCGGCAGTGACGAAGCCGGCGACGAGCGCGATGGCGCGGCCGCCACGTTCGCTGGGGCGAGCGGCCGCGGCCACACAGCCGCCAGCGCTGGGCCGTGGGGCCGGCCAGCGGCCTCCGCCGGTGGCGACGATGCCGCCGTGGCTCGGACAGGCCCCCGCCGCCCTGTCGTCGGCGGCGGCACTGGCGGCATCAGCAGCAGCTACGCTGCCCCGCCAGCAGCCCGCCTGGCCGCCGCGCCAGCTGTGCGCCTCGGAGCCGGCACCTCCACCTCCACCTCCACCTCCTCCGCTGTGCCCATCGCCGGCACCGCCACCGGCCGCCATCGCCAGCCGGCAGAGCGGCCCCCAACTGCAACCGTCTCGCGCTCCCTAGCAGGCAGTGCGGGCTTTGCGACCAACGCTCACCGAACCAGCAGACTTGCGGCCACGCAGGCCGCGGCTGGGGCTGGCAGAGCCGCGTTTGCTCACGGCACGGGAGACCTCGCAGGGGCACCGGGCTCTGCCGGAAGGAGCTCCACTTCGCACTTCGTTCCGCCGCCAGAAAGCGAAGCGGAATCGTTCACGTCGGCTGGTCGGAGCCTAAACCGCTTCCGGATCACGCGGCGTCAGCGGCAGGCGGCGCAGCGCTCGACCGACGGCCGGGCCGCGGCCGGCAGTCGCATGCCAGTCACCGCGACATCACTTGCGTTCCTCGCCGAGTCGTCGGCGTCGTCGCACTCTCCCCACGCTCGGGCCGACCCTTCCATCGGCACGTCGCTCCTCGCCGCGTCGCTCAGACTGGACGGCGTGGGTGGCCCGTCGCCGTCGTCGGGCGGCGCCGCCTCTTCTGGCCCCCGTCGCAACGGCTCTGCCACTTTCATTGCCCAGGCATCGCCCCGGGGAACGGCCACCATGCCTGCCGCGGCGTTTGCCAGCGGTTTCGCGGCGGACGCTGGCGCGCCCGCCGCCGCAGCAGCAGGCGGCGCCGCAGTGTGGGCAGCCGCCAGCGCAGCGAGCGCCAGCGCAGCGAGCGCCAGCGCAGCGAGCGCCAGCGCAGCGAGCGCCAGCGCAGCGAGCGCCAGCGCAGCGAGCGCCAGCGGGGCTGCTAATGGTGGTGGCGGCGGCGCCGGAGGGGGAGGGGGAATCGTTTTGGCCGCGCCGCCTCGGGCCCATCCGCCCCGGCCAGGCCAATCACGGCTCCATCACCTCCGTGTCCCGTCGTCGCGGGACACGTCCGCTGGCTTCGCGGCGCCACCGGGGTCCCACCCGGCGCGCCCCGCTGCTCAGCGCGTTGCGTGCGGGAGCTGCCGCCGCGCGGCCTGCTGCGACCGGTGCGGAGCTGTGGCGTCGACGCAGTGCCGCCGGTGGGCGGGGCCGCTGCTGCTGGCGGCACTGGTCACCCTAGCCGCGAGCGCAGAGTGGGTGGCCACGTCGCTGCTCTGGCACTTGCTCACACAGCCGCGAGTCATCGCGTCTGGGAGCGCTCTGCCGCTGATGTTGGTCCTGATCCCGCTCACGGCTCTGCTGTCTCTGTGCAGCTCTGCCGTGGACTCCAGATGCTGCCGCTGCTGCCACGCGCTTGCGTCGGCGCGCGGCGCCGAGCTGCCGCCGTGGGCCGCGCCCGCCGCTTGCTGTGTCCCCGCCGACAGACTGGAGGCCGTGGCCTCGGCCAGGCGCGGGGGGCACCTCAGCACCGCGGCCGCCACCGCCGCCCTGCGTCTCGCTGGCGGCACGGCCGTGTGCTGTGGCTGTATCCGTTGCGACGATGGCAGCGGCGGCGGCGGCGGCGGCGGCGGCGGCGGCGGCGGCGGCGGCCGCGGGAGTCGGCGGCACGGCGCCCGCGCAAATTACGGCTGGGGGGCGGTCTCTGCGGCCGCTGCTGCTGCTGCTGTGGCCACGGCTCCGGCTGCGCCGTCTGCGAGTCAGCCGACGCCCGCAGGCGGCGGGCGGAGGCCGCGGCTGAGCGACTCGCGGCGCAGGGGCGGGCTGCGGCGCCACTGCGCGCCCAGTCCCAGCGCCGTCGCCGGCGGCGCAGGGAGCGCGCGCGGGGCGTGGCGCAGGCCTGCGGCCTTCGTTGCGGCCTCCCGGCCGCGCCGGTGTGGCTGGCGTGCACCGCGGGCGGGCTGGAGGCAGTGGGCACTGGCACCCTTCTCGCAGCCGCCGCAGCAGTGCACATGACGGCGCTGCCGGCGCTAGGCGCGGCCGCGCTCGCCTGCACGCGGTGCATGGGGGCGGCGCTGCGGGGGCGGCCTCCCGTCCCGGCGCGGCCGCAGGGTCACGGGCCAGCGGCACAAGCAGCCGCCGCAGCCGCGGCCGCGCGCGCGGCCCGCGGCGAGGCCGACGCGGGTGCGCTCTCCGGGGGCCGTCCCATGTCGTTTGGCCGGCTGTGCGGCGCGTTCCTGGCGCTGCTGGGCGGCATCTTGGCCCTCGTCCCCGCTGCGCTGTCAGGCTCCGTCGGGCCGGCCGTGGCTGGCGCCGCCGCCGTGCTGCTGCTCGCGAGCGCCGCGGCGGTGAGGGAGGCTGCTCTGGGCCGGAACATGGCGACGGCTGGGTCGTGCGGCGATGGCATCCCCGCCGCCAAAGCGGACGACGCCGACGCCGCAGCCAAGGCGGGCGGCGGGCGGCCGGCGGCCGGATCGGACAGCGTCGCTCGCCGCCCGCTGGCACCGCCGACAAGCCCGCCATCGGGCCCAAGCAGCCGCCCGAGCCGCTGGCGGCGTGGCAGGCCCACGGAGCGGTGGCCGTGGGGAGGCTGTGCCTCGGCGTGTGCGCCCTGCCCGTGACCGCCGCGGCGACGGAGGGGGACAACAGCCCTGCCGTGGCCGTGGTGGCTGTGGTCACCGCGATGGTGCGGGGCATGGCTTGCATGGCCGGGGTGACGCTGGGCGGCGGGCCGGAGGACGGCGGGCCGGAGGACGGCGGCTGGCTGCTGGGCGAGCAGATGGGCCAGTACTCCGTGGCCGGCTCTGCTGCCAACGCCTCTGCTGCTGGGCTGGGAGGCGCGCTTCTCGGGGGCGGGCTGGAGCCGAGGGCGCCGGTGAGCTGCCACCCCGTGGGCTGGGTGGCCACCGGGGCGCTGGTGCTTGGGGTGGTTGGTGGCGGCGTGCTTGCGGCCCAGACGGCCGACGCGCTTGCGTTGGCCAGAGCGCAGGAGCGGCGCGCAGAGCGGCGCGGGAGACACCGGGCTGCCATGCAGGCGCTGTCAGACCGGGCCGCCCAGGCACGGAGCAGCGGCGGCGGCGGCGGCGGCGGCGACGGCGCGCGGCGCGGCGGGCACGGAGCGGCGAGAGGCCGCCGGGCCATGCTGCCGAGCCCCCAGGCGGTCGTGCAGCCAGGCGCAGCAGCAGCGCTTGCGCGGCAGCGGCGAGGCCTGCTCGGCCGCATGCCCCCCTCCCCGCAATCAGCCTCTGTGCTGTCGGACTCGCCGTTCTCGCCAGTGTCTTCCTCTGCCGCCAGCGTGGCGGACTCGGCCGGCGGGTCGCGGGCGGCTGAACGGGGCGCTGCGCACAGCTGCTGGCGCAGTTGCGAACCAAGCTGCTGCCAGTCTGGCAAGGACGAGCAGCGAATGTCGGCATCGATGCAACTGGAGCGAGAAGCCGTGCTGGCGGCAAGGGCGTGGGCGAGCCTGCCTTCCATCTCGGCGGCCGTGGGCGCCGTCGTTTCGGCGGTCGCAATTGCGGTCGCGCTCAACCTCGCCACGGGCGCGGCGTGGGCGTGGGGCCCTGAGTCGGCGCAGCGGCCCGGCGCCGTGCCGGGGGTGCCCTGGTTCATGCTGGCCTCGACGGCGGCCTTTCCGCCGGCAGCGGTGGCCGCCACGGCGCTGGCCTGCGCCGGCCTGCTGCTGCTCTTGCAGCCGGCGGACGCCTCGGCAGTGCCCACGGCGCCGCACGACGAGCAGTCCGTGCTGGGCCTGCCGCCAGGGCCGCAGGCAGCAGCAGGGCTCGACTCGGAGTGGCTGACGCCCGCGCCGGGCCCCGCCCCCGAGCTTGCCAGCGTCGCGAGCGAGCTGTGAAGCCGGCATGCGCCGAAGCAGCGCAACAGCAATCGGTCGCGAAAGCCTTGCCGAGGCGCCCCACCGCGGCGCCGCGCGTTTGCCCGAGCGCACGCAGTGCCGCACGCAACCAGCGAAAACGAAAAACAATACAAAGAGCCGCGCCCCGCGCTGCTCCGTCGCCCTCGCGGCACGGGGCCCGGGCAGCAGCCGGCTGCACGCACCGCGGCGAAAGCAAGCCGTTTCCGGGCGGCGTGCGGCTCTGCCGGCAGGTTTTGGGTGGTCCGACGAGGGCGCGCCTGCGCGACGGAGCAGCGCTCACTTGCGCCAAGCGCGCCCAAGTGGACAAGGGCCGCGACGCAGGGGCCCTCTGTTCGCTCTCCCGGGCACGATGGCGTCCGCTCACCTCTCTGCCACGGGAAGCAAGCCCGCTGCCGCGTGAGCGCCCGACCGTTGCAGTCGGCTGCTGCAGCATCGGCGCCGCGCGCGCGCCCGCCGGCGAGACAGCCGGCAGCCCCCTGGCCCACCGCCCCTGGGCGCCAAGGCCGCATCTGCGCCCCATCCGCCCCCCACGGGGCGCGCGCCGCAGGTGGGGGGCGCCGCGGGCAGCCCGCCGGCTGAACGGCAGCCATTGCACTGGCAGGCCGCCGCACGCCTGTGCTGCGACGCCGGGGAGCGTGGCCTGCATGCCTGGCCCGGCCCACGTGCCATCACTGCTTTTCGTACGCGCCCGGAGCTGTCCCTCGCCCCCCACCCCCGCGCAGTCCGGCGGCGGCGGCCAGACAGCCTCACCAGAGTCCCGAGGAGCTCATGAACCAGGTGCGCAGCGACGTTCCTGCCCGCGCTCTCCCACCGGAGCGCCTCCAAGCCGCTGCTCCCGAGGCGAGCTGCAAGGCGTTCAGACGCTCTCCGGTTTGAGCGCCCTGCGCAACGGCTGGACCGCTGCAGCGCACCCGCGGGCAGGGCAACGCTGCGTCTGCTGCTCCCAGCGCGCCCCGCTCCCCGCAACCGCCTCCCTGCCGTCGCCGCAGCTGGTTCTTGAAATGGCAGAACGGGACTTGTTCAACAGCCTGCGGCCCCACCTGCGCCGCGAAAAGGTGATGCCAGACTCGATGAGCACTGGCCCGATTCGCAGGGACTTTCTCAAGGTGAGCAGAAGACGCCGCAGCCGCCGTCCCCGTCAAGGCGCGGCCCGTCGCATCGGGCGGCGACCGCCGCGAAGCTCCTTGACGGGCAACGCCTGCCAGCCACCGTGCCCAGCCCCGGTCGATGCAAAGCAAGCGTTCGCGAGTTGCAAGCGCTGTCCAGCAGCCCACCCCCCTCCCCCCCCCCCCCACTCACACACCCCTCTTCCCCCGCTGGATGCCCGGCCGACGCTACGCGCGCGCAGGCCCTGGCCCGCAAGTGGAACCTGCACAAGGAGCCCGGGTTCTGGAGCAAGCACCGCGACATGCTGCGGCTGGCGATGGTGCTCGCAGAGCACGGCGCCGCGCGCGATTTGATGCGCAAGGAGTCACAGGCGCGCACCGCGGTGGCGACCTCCGTCATCGCTGCGGGGAACGCCAGCCCCGAGAGCCGCGCTGCGGCCCGGCATGTCGGCCTCCGCAGCCGTGTCGGGACTGACGGCGGGCCCCTCTGGGGCCGGGCAGGGCTTGCCGGCGACAGCGACGTCCGCTTCAAGCCTCGGCGTCAGGTTCGCCCCCTCGACAAGCACCCCCACGGCGGGCGGCATGCCCGCCTCGCGGCCGCTCGCCCCTTCTGACAAGGCTGCCGGCATCAGGGCGCTTCGACGGGCGCTGCGCCCGTACACGGGCGAGGGGTTCGCCGGCCAGTCCGACAACAGCGACAGCCTTCTGTACCTAAGCCGGCAGCAGCCCAAGTCGTCCGCCCGGGACTACGCCACCGGCCGTCGGCAGGACGAGTCGGAGCCGGAGGAGGTGCGGGCGCGAGCTCGCCGCCTTCAAGCGTTCATCGCCTCATTCGAGGGTGATGGCGCGCTGATGGACGAACAGGCGCGCGCAGCCGCGGCAGAGGACGGCGACGCGGCGGCGCAGCGGGGCTCTGCCGCGTCCAACCCGTTCGGCGGCAGGACCGAGTCGCGGTCTGTGTCACCGTCCAGTCGCGCGGGCATCAGCCGGGCATCGGCGCGCGAGGAGGCCGCGAGTGCGGCGCTGCGGCTGATCGAAGGCCGCTCTGAGACGGCGGCGGGGGGAGGCGGCTCCGCGCCGGGGGGGCGGTCTCGCCGGCAGCCCCGGCTGGACGGCACGCTGGAGGACCTCGCCGGGCAGGGCTCTGCGCGGTTTCGCGCCAGCCGGAACGCGAACTCGCCCACTGTGGACTCGGAGCTGGAGTCTGAGGCGCAGCTGCTGCGCGGCTACGAGAGCGCCTTGGTCGATCGCGCGGGGCCGGCAGAGCTGGCGGGGGCGTCGATCGCAACGCTCGACGAGCCCGGCCGCGACGGCGGCGACGGCGCAGCCCCGGACGACGTGCACAGCGTGGCGCGCGGGGCGGGGGTCGGCGCGGCGCCGCCGCCCGGTGCGGCCGCGGGGGGCCCGCTCGCCCCTGCGCCCCGGCTGGAGGAGGAGGCGGGGGCTGCCGCCCGCGGGGCCACCGTGGTGTCGGGTCTCTCGGGGGGCCTGACCCTGGCCGCGACGCAAGTCTCCGGCATGCTGGGGGCCTCGGCGGGCCACCGCGGGGGTCCCGCGCTTCGCAGGCAGTGCGCCGTGGCGCTGCGTGATCTCAGCCGGCGGCCGGAGGCCAGGCCCTATGTGCTGGCCGAGGGGGCGCAGCGGGCGCTGCTTTCGGCTCTGCAGGAGGCCGAGGACGACGAGACGCGTCTCGACTGCCTGGCAGCCCTGTGCAACCTAACGGCCGTGGCGGCGTCGGGGGCGGGGCTGCAATCCCACTTCCAGGCGGAGGAGGAGGCTGCAAGGTCTGGCGCGACCGCGCCTGACGCGGGCGGCTCTGCCGCGGGGGCTGCCGCCGCCGACGACGACGAGGACGGCGGGGCCGGCGCCAGCGAGGCCCCCGACGCGGTTCCGGAGCCCGTGCTGGAGCCGGGGGTGGTTGGCACACTTGCGGATTTCGCGCGGACCATGGGGGCTGGCACGGCCGTGGATCCTGCCGACATGGAGCTGCGCTGCATGCTGGTGACGGCCCTGCTCAACATATCCGCCACCCGACCCTTCCAGGCGCGCGCCGTCGCCGAGGGGGCGGTTCCGGCGCTGATGGCTCTCATGGTGCCGGTCACTCGGCAGCGGGCGAGGCGGGGTAACGCCGTGTCGCTCTCCGCTGCCGCTGCCGCCATGGCTGCCGCGGAGGCGGACGACCCTGCTGAGGCGCAGCGCGGCTCTGCCACGGGGAAGGGTTCTCCCGCCTCGAACGGGTCCAGGGTGTCCCCTGTTGGGGACGTCGACGCCGACGTCGACGTCGGGCAGGCGGAGGGCGTGGGCGCGGGCACGGCGGATCCGGCAGCGCGCGGCGCCGCTGACGTCAGTGGTGCGCCCGTCGGCGACAAGTACGCAGGGCAGGCGGTGCGCGCGCCGGGCGACGTCAGCGTCGCCGCGCCCTCCGCCGCCGCGGCACCCGTCGGCAGCGCGGTCCGGCCTTGTGGAGGGGGACGACTCCGACGCCAAGGAGGACGACGAAGTGGCCTTCGCGGCTGCAGTGGGCACGGGCAGAGCCGGTGGCCTGGCGGGCGACGACGATGACGCAGACGACTACGGAGACGACGACTTCACGGCTGATGACGTCGGGAAGGCAGGCAGCCCCGGCACAGCGGCTGCGGCGGCGGCGGCGGCGGTCGGGGAGGAGCAGGACGAGGAGGAGGAAGAGGAAGAGGCCTCCGCTGGCGACATTGCCCTCGCCCTGGCGTCAGCTGACGCCTACTGCATCGCCTGCGCGGTGCGCGGGCTCTGCAACCTGAGCGGCTCTGCCAGGGGCGCCGAGGCGCTCATGGCGTCGGGCGTGGTGCCAGCCCTGTGCGGCGTGTGGGACATGCTGACGGAGGGTCTGCGCGGGGCGGCGGCGGCCCACATCGTGTACAACCTCACCCGCACCCGGTCCACGTCTCGGAAGCTCGCGGAGGAGGGCGGCGTATTGATTCTCCGTGACGTCATCGTCGGCATCGCTGCCAGAAGCGCAGCGAGGGACGCGCCGCCGGCCGAGCGACGTGACGGCTCCGCGGGAAGCGGCGAGGCCTCCGCTCCAGGCTCCAGCGGCGACTGCGCTGAGCGCCTGACGGAGGAGGAGTCCTTCGCGCTTCGTCGATCGTCGCTGGCGCTCTGCCGTCTGGTTCGTGACGAGCACGCCGCCACGGTCGCGCTTCGCTGCAGAGCCGTCCTGGCGCTCAGCGCGGCGTCCATGCTGACGCTGGATGCAGAGCCGCGGCTTCCGCCCACTTCGTTCAGGATGCAGCGGCGCTCTGCGGAGCTGGCGTTGGCAGCCACCGTGGCTAGCAGCAGCAGCAGCAGCAGCAGCAGCAGCAGCAGCGTCGGGGGCGTGGGCGGGGACATCGGAGGTGCCGAGGCATCTCTGCCCGGGGCTGCCGGCACTGCAGCGGCTGCCACGAGCGCTGGAAGCGCCTTCGGCTCTGCCGTGGGGCTGTCCGCGCCTGGCCCTGACGAGGGGGCGGGAGCAAGCCGCGCCCGCGCCGCATCCGCCGCGGCCGTGACGGCGGCCGTGCCGGCGCTGTCAGCTGACCCCGAGAAGGCGTTCTGCACCGCCGATGGGGTGGGCGTCGCGCACAGCGGGCCCGGCGCCGGGGCCGGCGGGGCGGGGGGCGGC
This sequence comes from Cafeteria roenbergensis, assembly GCA_008330645.1. Lineage (NCBI taxonomy): Eukaryota > Bigyra > Bicosoecida > Cafeteriaceae > Cafeteria > Cafeteria roenbergensis. The sequence continues at coordinate 31,475 of VLTN01000111.1, forward strand.
AGCGTGCTGTCCGCTGCCCACGTTCGGCGCAGGCTCGCTGGCGCGCTGTGCCGGCTGTCGTGGCGGGCGGACCGATCCGCAGCCGCCACCAGCTGCGTTGGCTCCGCCCTCGCCAGCCTGGTGCTTTGCGGCGACGGCGCTGCCCGTAAGATCGCCCTGACAGCGGCGGCGAACTTCATGCGACACCCTGCGGCCGCCGCTTGCGTGATCCAGGACGGGCTGCTGGCGGTGCTTGTGGCGGTGACCATGCCTCCCGAGAGCGGCAAACGGGGCCTCTTCGCGGCTCTGCAGGAGCGGGCCCCCAGGGTCGCTGCCCGCGTGACGGAGGCCCGCACAGCAAGCACGTGGGACGACGAGTCGTATCTTGCGCACCTGGCCGTCTATAACGCCTCCTGTCACCACGCCATTCGCCGGACACTGCTGAAGCTGCGCGGCACCGACGTTCTGGACGCATGCAGGGCCGTGGAGGCCGGCAACGCACTTCGCGCCGTGGTGGCGCTCGCGGCGGCGCACGCGTCGGGCGGCGCACTCCCCACGGAAGCCGGTGACTTCCTGCTGATTCGCGACCTGAACGACGACGACCACGACGCCGATTTTGTGGACCGCACGGGAGGCGGCGGCGGCGCTGCCGTGGGCGCCGCGGCCACGGGCGGCCGCGATGATGGCATCGAAGTGGCAGAGCCATACACGCCCTTTTCCGACCGCGGCTCTGCCGTGCGGGCCGGCGGGTCGGGCTTTGCGGCGTCCAAGGGCAGCAGCCCTGCGACCGGTGGCGACGCCACCGCGGGGCCACGCCGGGCGCGTCGGCAGCGAGTGAAGCAGACGAGGCGCTGCCGTCGCTGTCGCTGCCTGTGTTGGTGTCGCTTGTGTGGCGGCGGTGGAGCGCGGAGCCGCAATGGTGCGGCGATCGCGCCTGCCGGCGTCGACTCCCGACCTGGACTCGGACATCGGCCACCTCATCGACGCGACGGCGGCCGACTCCGCGTCGGTGGACGACGCCGTGGGGGACCTCAACGGGGACCAGCCGTCGCCTCGGCGGCATGAGCCGCTCCCGCCGCGGAGGTCCCCCGACCGCGGCGGTGCAGCTCCGCGGGCGTCTCTTGACAGCTTTGCGTCTCTCGGCAGCGAGCAGCGCAGCCCCCAGCGCGCTGCGATGCACACTCCCGCGATCCTGTCAGACGGCTACGAGGCCCCCCCCGGGGCCCCCCTGTCGCACCTGTGCCTGCTGTCGTTCTCCCTGGCAACGGTCCGCAACCTCAGCGCGGAGCACGGGTACCAGGCGAGGCTTTTGGCGGCTGGCTGCCTGCCCAGGGTGCTGGAGGTGTTGCAGCCGCACCTGCGCCCGGGGCAGGACGCCGCCACGCTTGCCGCCGCCGCCGCAGACCACCGCGGCGACTGCGGGGCCCGCGGCCAGGGCCCGTGCCCGCCGAGGGCAGGCGGGGCCCTCTTGCCGCCGAGGAGCGGGCCCGCTGGGGACTGCCCCTACCCGCTCCACTGCGTGGCCGACGCCATCCACGCCCTCGCGAACCTCGCTCACGACCCGAGCTGCAGAGTCGAAATCGCAAAGGCGGCTCGCTGGCGGCGCTTGTGCCCGTGGCGGAGGACGCGCCCAACAGCGTGCTGGCCGTGGCCCTGGTCCGAGCGCAGAAGGAGGCCGTGGCGCGTACAGGGCCGCGCCGACGCCGAGCGGCGGGCGCGAGAGGCCACGGAGCACGCTGCCCGGCTGGTGGCGGAGTACGACGCCCGTGCAATGACCCGGGAGGAGCGGGAAGGAGGTCAGGCGGCTGGCCGCGGGAACGCCTGGACAGGGCCGGGTCGGCAGCCTCGTCCAGCGACGACGCCGCGGCACTGGGCGGCGACGGCTGGCGCCGGCGGCGGCGCGTTGCGGCGGCGCGGGCGCGGGGCCGCTCCGTCGCAAGCTTCGCGCCCGGCCAGGATTCGCCGTTGTGCCGGGCCCCCCTCGCCAGCCTCCGTCGTACAGCGCTTCGCGCATGACGTGGCGCTTGCCGCTGGCTCTGCGCTGGCTCTG
>VLTN01000112.1:0-33310 GCA_008330645.1 Cafeteria roenbergensis
GAACCGTCGAAAGCTGAAACACGACAACGTCGGCGACGCGAGAGGCGCGAATCGGCTGTTTCGACGGCCGCCTTGGGCAGCCTTCAAACGAGCCGTGGTGGTCTTGCCGGAGACCCCTTGGGTCGCGGACAGGAACTTGACCATTCGTAGGTGGTTTAATCTTCGCTCTCGAAAAGGCGAGGTCAAAGACGCCCTCGAACCACGGCCGGACACAAGCTCGGTGCGCTTGCTGCGTTCCAAGGAACAAGGACAGCCTCCGGTAGACTGCGCGTGCGGAGCGACTTCCACGCAAGCTTGGAAAGCCTGTAGCTCGTCGTAGTCTGCAAAGCTCAACCAGACTGGCGAAGCTCGATGAGTACTTGACCAATGCGTTTCATGGCCGTACAACGAGTCTCGCTTGACCCTTCTCCGCTCGGCCTCGCGCTCCTCGGGCCTTCTTCTCGGCCTCCTCCTCGGCCTCGCGCTTGGCCTTCTCGGGCCTTCTCCTCGGCCTCGCGCTTGGCCTTCTCGGCCTGCTTCTCGGCCTGCTCCTCAGCCTCCAAAGCAGCTTCCTGGCGTGATCCTGCACTGTGGCGATGGTGGACGGCTTGGCCATGACCTCCGCGAAGCCTCCGGCCACGGACTGCAGGTGGCCCAGCCGGTGCCACTTGGCCAGCTGTGGCCTCAACGCCGGCATGGCCAGAGTCCCCTGGCACGCTGAAGCACGGCGTCGATGTCGGTGCAGTGGGCGAGCTCGATGCTGGCGGTTGCCGAGCCTTCCAAGCAGCTCGACGATGTTCTCGTTGTCGTCAGAGCGTAGCCCCTTGGCCGCAGCCATCTCCACAATGAACTGGAAATGGTCTTGCCCAAGCTCCACCCGGGCGCGGGCGACTTCCGGCGAGACGGAGGAAAGAGAGAGCGTTCCAAGGGCCAGCCCCACGGCGTCGCGCCTTGCAGATTCTCTGGGCAGGTGGCCGGCAGCCCCTGCTTGGCGTCAGTCGAAAACGGGTGGGAGTCCGTCTCCGACGCCGCGGAGCTCAGAGAGCGCACCACGACGGACCGCGCGCCGCCCGTGCTGTCGTGAAGCACCATGGAACCTGCGCTCCAAAGCGTGCGGCACAGGGGCTCGCCTGCGCCGCCCAGGACGGCGACCGGCTGGAGGAAGGCAGCCAAACCGTCGAACGCGCCCATTGCGGGCAGCGCAGCCCGCCACGCCAGCCCTGCGCCCCGTGAGCCCCGCGCCAGCATGGCAAGATCGGCACAAAGCGAGGAAGGTCGCCCTCTGTGGGCCTTTCGGCGTCGCGGGCGGCCTCCTGGGAGCCCACTGGCGCAGCAAAGGCGAGTGCGCTTGGCAAGTTCGCCCTCGTCACGTTTTATTGCTGGTCTGCAGCTCTGCCCGATTCAGTCGAGAGCAGAGCCAGCCTTGCCAGCAGAACCGCGAGCAAACCAACAACGCACGGCCGGCCGAACAGGGCCGCGCCTGCCGCCCGGCCATCGCCCAGTCGACCCGCAGATCCGGCCATGCTTGTTGTTCCCGCGTGTGGCGCGTGTGGTGCGTGGTGTGGTCGTGCTCGAGCGTGGCTTGCGCGCTCGGCGGGCTTTGCGAAGCACCGGCGCTGCTTGCGGCCGCTGTCGCGCAGGCTCTCCAACCGCCCCAGGACCGCGCAAGCCCCACACCTCCATCGCACACCTTCTCATCTGCGGGACTTGTGTATTCCCAAAGCAGGTGCCGGGGGCCAGGGCCCTGAAATCGAAATGGCTGGGGTAGCGGCCCTGCCGTCGGCGCCGCGTTCGCAGCCCTCAGCACTGCGCAAGGGAGTCGCGGCAAGGAGTTTCGGGTGGGAAATCCACACATTGCTACGAGCTCGTGCAGTCTATGCCCATCGCTCGGGTTGCGGTGCTTGCCTACCGCCCCGTGGAGCAGACGAGAAGCCAACGAGAGGGTGGTGCTGCGTCTCCGCAGCGTTGCTCCGGGGCTCACCCCAGCCGCAGCTGTTTCCGAGGAAGGTGGAAACAACAACGTCTGGAGGGAGGCACCCGAAAAATGAGATTGGCTGGGGGAGGCTCACGGATTCAGTTGGCTGGAGGCGACGACTCGGCGCGCTGCCAAGACCCCTGCCATTGGAAGTCATCGAAATCTGGGCCTGCTGTTTCACCAGGTTGGCGTCGAAACGCTTTTGCAGAAAGCTCGCGAGCGCATGTGGCTCTGCTTTCTATGCACCTCGCCGATCGTCAATCGTTGCGGCCTTCAAGAAGCGAGCGAACCCCATGCTCAAGCCCACGGGGGCTTCCCGGGCGCACCCCCCGAACCGTCTCTCTCGCGCACCCGGTGCGGTGTGTGCACATACTCGCGTGACTCACCCTCCCGTCCCTCGGGCGACCCTGACGGTCCCCGCCGAGCCGAATCTTTAGCCCTTTAGGTTATGTGCGGTAGTGCCTCCGATTCGTCCTGGTGCGCGTGTGATCGTAGGGAACGGCGATCACGCATCCAGCAGTGGCCAAAAGGGCACCTGCTCGGTGTCCGGCGCCAGCGGGCTGGGAGTGGCAGTGCCTTGCTCGGAGACTGCACCCGCAGGGGCACTGAAACCTCGCAAGCCACCTCCCAGCCTGCCGCGGGATGGGCGGGCGGGTCTCGAATGCGGCTTTGCCCTCACACAACCTCAAAGCCGACCGTAACTGGCCCTGGAGTGCTGTGCGAACGTTCGCACGGCACGGCGGGCAGAGCGAAGCGCACGCTGCGCGCGCCTTGCCGGCGAGCTGCTTGTCTTGGCCGCCAACGCAGGCGGGTAGACTTGAGCTCGAGACCCTGAAAGACACGCGGGGGGCACCCCCAGCACGCTGTGGGGGAGCCGCGTAGCCCAAGAGAGTGTCGGGACGATGCCAGATGGCTCGCTGCCGGCCATGTCACTGCCCCCCCTCCGGCGCGTCATTTTCGCCCGCGGCCGACTCACACTGCCGCCCCTCCACGCGTCCCGTTCGCCCTGCCCGGAACCCGCTGGCTGCCATGCCCCGGTGCAAAACGGTGGTGCCAAGTGAGGAGCGGCGCCCTGCCGTCGTGAAGCGAACCGAGTGGGCGTCTCCCGAGGAGGAGGCGGTGATGGTGAGCCGCGTGGAGGAGCCCGCGTGCGGCCTCCTCCGCTTCTGGATCATCCTGATCACCGGCGGCACGTTCCACGTGTTCCTTGCTTACTCGCTCATCGGCTGCCTCTTCAGCGAGTTTGTGCTCGGCTGGCCCTGGTACATGTCGCTCGGGGCCTTCCTCGCCGCATACATCACATGCGTATCCATCGCCGCAACGGAGCGCGTTGGCGCGCCCGACCCGCACATTCGCGGCCAGCAGGCCATGGCCACGCTGCGAGACTACCTGTCCCTCAAGTGCGTGATTCCTGACGACGTGGACCTGGACCCCAAGCCCGAGCAGCAGCCCCCCAGCTACATCTTCGGCTCGCACCCGCACGGCATCCACGCCTTCGGCTGCTCCGCCCTGAACTTCGCGGGCAACGACATGGCCCGGTACTTCCCGCGCGTGTGGCACAGGCTGACGGGCGCGATCGCGTCGGTGATTTTTCGCGGCCCAATCGTCCGCGAGGTGATGCTTGCGCACGGCTACAGGGACGCCTCCCGCGCCGTCTGCGAGAAGATCCTCCGCGAGGGCCGCAGCGTCGTGCTCGTGCTCGGGGCGAGCAGGAGTCCATCCGCACCCGCGGTGGCGAGGACGCCGTGTGGCTGAAGAACCGCAAGGGCTTCGTCCGGCTGGCCATGCGCGAGGGGGCCTCCCTTGTCCCGACCTACTCGTTCGGCCTGGTGGACATCTACGACTACGCCCTTCCCCTGCAGGCGCTGCGCATGTGGATGGTCAACACGCTCCGCGTGTGCGTGCCAATCTTCTGGGGAGTCGCAGGCACGCCCCTGCCCCTACGAGCGGCCCGTGACCACCGTGGTCGGCGCTCCCATCCACGTCGAGTGGACCCTGCACCCCCACCCCGCCCTCGTCGAGGACGCCTACTGCCGCTACGTCGACGCCCTCGAGCGCCTCTACGAGACGCACAAGGCTGCCGCCGGGTACCCCGCGGACCGCAACTTGCACGTCACGCGCGACCCCCCCGCGAGCAAAGAGACCCTCGCCAATGAGGCTGCCGCCTTCCGCGCCCGCCTCATCCACAAGCTCGGCCCCGAGGACGGAAGGATCACCTTTGCCGACGCGGAGCAGCGCGCCCGCGACGCGCTCGGCGAGGACGCCGTCCCGGCCCCGGCAGAGCCCAAGAAGGAGCGCTGATGCGCTGTCTGCCTGCCGCTCGCAGCCTGCCGGCACCTGAACCATCCCCAGCGCCAGCGCCAGCGCCAGCATCAGCACCAGCACCAGCGCCAGCGCCAGCGCAGCTGTGTGAGCTAGGGCCTTGCTGCGATTTGTGTGGGTCAAGACGTGTGTCCGAACTGCAGGCTCTGCGCCGGGAGTGACGAGGCGATCCAGCCCACCGTCAGACAGCGCGCTGCCGTTGTGGCTGGCGCCGCCGCAAGCACAGCTCCGAGCACGCGCTCGACTGCGGTCCTCCGTCTTTTCCGTGGCCTCCGCAAGTGCCTCTGGCGCCGCCCCGGCTCCAACGGCGCTGCCATCCGGCTTCCCGCCCGGCGTGTGGGAGCGGCCTTCGCCCCTAGACGGCATGTGGGCGTCTGCGGCGGCGTCATCGGCCGCACATGTTCGCCGCGGCCTTTCGCCCACCGGTTCTCCGCTGCCGCCAGCCTTAGCGAGTTGGCTCCGCCGCGCGCCCGGCCTCGACGCGCTCGAAGGTGGCGGGGGAGTGGACCCGGGCACCTGGCTTTCCCGTTGGTCGGCGGAAGTGGTCGCTGAGGCCGCACTCCCGGCCCCGGATCCGACGCCGCGGTTGCACTCGGCTGTGGCGCCCAGTTCTCCTTCTTTTCGGCGGCGACCGGGCACACACGCTGCTCTCGGCGGTTTCGGCTGCAGCAACAGCTGCCCCCAGGTCGGCCCTCTTCGACGGGCGGCTGGCCCTCCGGCTTTCGGTCCTCGCGTGGTCCTCGGTTGTGCCCGTGCCGCAGTCGCTGCTTCGCGGCGTGAGCGACGAGGTTCCGGGGTGGCGTGCCCCGCCGTGCCTCTCGGGGACCCGGCCACCTCCTGCGCCCAAAGCGACCTGATCTTCATCTGGGGACTGGTTAAAGGGGACCCAACGCCTTCGGCGATGCCAGCCCACCCACGTTCCTCGAAGGGCTCGTCTCCCAAGCCGGCTCGCGCGGCAGCTTCCGGCGGCGGGTCCGGCAAGGCGCTGTCCAGGCAGTTGATGGCGCTCGTCGGTCTCTCCCCAGCGGAGGCCTCCCGGGCGGTGTCGGGCGGGGTCTCGGACGCGGTCTTCTGGAAGGACATCGCCTCTCTGACTCCCCCTCGCCGCATGGCGGAGCTGCGGCGCCTGGTAGCGGCGGCCGGCGGAGACCCCGCCGCGGCGGCTATGTGGCAGGACCTGGTGGACGCTGGCGCCTCCGGGTCGGCCACGTCCCTGGATGCCCTCCTGCGTGGTCTCTCTCCCGCTCGCGTGAAGTCTCGTCGCTGATCTCCGGGCGTGTCAAGCAGCGACATTTTTCGGAGCAACCGCGGGGTTGCGTGCGCGCTAATCACGTTCTCCCCAGATGGCGGCCATTGGGTCAGTCCATGCCCCGCTTGGCGGCCCTGCCCCCTCGGCCCCCTCGGGCACCGAGGCCCCGACATGTTCACCGGGCTCGAACGCCTTCGCCCACCGCCGCGCCCAGGACTGGCCCCGACCCCTCCGCAAACGCGTCGTCCGAGCGGCTCGCTGCCCCCACCGCGGCCTGTACGGTCGGCGCGCATGGCGCCCCCGTCTGTGCCCATGGCGCCGGGCGGGCAGCTCCTTACCCCCCGTTTGCGCACTCGCGGACGACGCTGCGGGCTGGATGGCCCATCTCGTCGTGAGGCGCCCCATGCCCCTGGCACCGGCCTCGGTTCGGTCGTGCATGGGGAAGTATCGTCTCCTTCGCAGGACACTTCATGGGCGAGTCCGACGACCGCTCGTTACGGGCCTGGAAGCTGGTGCATGCGCGCATCTCGGCTTGGATGCCTCAGTCAGTCGCCTCGCGCCCGGCCCTGAGCCGGGAGGTCTTCACGGCGGCCCTCGGGGACAGGCGGGCCCCGGACACAGTGCGCCTGGTGCTGGGCTTCTGCGTTGATACGGCGTCTAGGGCAGGCGATTTCCTGACCGAGCGCCGTCCACAATCGGCTGCCGCCGTTCCTCATAGCCCTCTCCCACATGCGGGTGGGCACCGGCCTGGACGGAGCCCCGTGGGCGGAACGCATGACCACTGTGAAGGACGACCGAACGGGCGAAGTGATGCGCATCCGCGCGACCGATTCCCCTTCGTCGCCGGCCAACCACCCCTGCGGCTTCGGCTCCGGCCGCGCCATCCGAGCGCGGCTCACGCGCCGCCGCGAGCGTGGTGCTTGGGACGGCGAGCCGCTGTGGCGCCTTCCCGGTGGAGACACGGTGACCGCGCAGCACGTGGTCGCCCTCCTGGGCCGCCACTCGGACAAGCCGGTGTCGTGCCACGCGGTGCGGATCAGCAGCGCCTCGACCGCGGTGGCGTCGGGCGGCATGTCGCCCGCGGCTCTTGCGGACCTGGGCGGATGGAAGACCCGGGGGCCTGCAAGCGGTGCGTCCGCGCCCAGGGGGCGGTTGACGGTTGACCCGGCGCGCTCCGCCGCTCTGCCGCGCAGCGGGCGTCCCGGGTCCGTTTTGGCTGGTTCGCAGCGCCCCATCATCTTCGCGTGTGGCCATGGGAGGCACCGAGGGCAGAGCCGCTTTGGCTCTGTTCGCCGTGCTGTGGGTCTCAAAGCGAGCCCCGCCTGCCCACTGACATACGCAGATGAGGTCAATCTTAGGTGAGTCTGTGATTCGAGTGTGTGACATGGTGACGCGAGTTTTCCGCCCCCCCCCCCGACGATGTTCATTCAACTTCGCAGTGTCACTCATTCGCGGCATGCAAACTTGGGCAAGGCCAGACAGCATGCAGCTTCCTTCCATTCTGACAAGTGAACTCGTCAAAGCTCTACGGCCTGGGCTTGCTGTAGTTCCTGATGCCCGTTGCTGACGCGAACTGCTTCACGCGCGCTGGCCACATGTCCAGCATCACCTCATGGTCGGCGACAACCGGGACAACGTAAACAGGAACGCCGTTCGCTTCGGACTTGAACGGGTGAAGACCGCCAAGCAAGCTCTTGCTTTCGTCGGCCTTGAGACCAGTTGCGCGGTCGGCACGTGCTGTCCTGCTGAGCGCATCGGCCGTAGGAGGCTGCCACACGTCCTTTGACGCAGATCGGAGCGCCTTGAGCCAGTTCGAAGAGTCGCGCGCGAGACTAGTCTTCTTGCAAGTGACCAGGCAGTTCCAGACCACGATGCAAGCCAAGCCTTCCGTCTGGCTGGTCAGCACGCTCTGGAGGAGCGAAGTCTTCGGTTCACTGGAGCCATCGTCTCGGAAGCTGTCGTTCATCTGCTGCAGAATCGTCGCCACGCCGCCTGTAGACAGCGCTTTTTGCTCATCCGTGTCGCTCGACACCTTCACCTGCACGCGAATGATGTGGCGAGTCTTGGGGCCATCCTTTTCGCCCAGCTCAACCACAGCGATGGCGTCGGCACCAAACCTGTCTGGCTTCTCCTTGAAGAACTTGTCCAAGGGGAGGGGCTGTCCGCCGTCAGACGCCTTGAGATCGAGCGACGGAAGGAGTTGCACTGCGATCGACTTGGCGGCCTCAGACGGGCCAACCGCGGAATCGGCGGAGGTTTCGCTGGCCGGACGAGCATCCTGCCCCTTTGCAGTGACAGTGGCTGACTTCAGGTCATTGAGCCAGCCAGAGATGGACGAGCTGGCGTCTTCGGCAGCTTGGTAAGTCGGCAGGTGAGGCTGCGAATCCATGCATTGCCTCAGGAAGGCCCCTGGCCCAGTCTCACAAATGCCCTTGGCTGCGAGCAGTTCCATGGCTTCACCGGACGCACCCGTGGCATCTAGCATGGCCAGAACCTGGCGAGGATGCAGCCCACAGGACCCCGTCTCGTCCAGCACTCTCAGCGAGAGCAGCCGCATGAAGTTTGAGCTCAGCCCGAACTTGTCATCCAGGGATTGGCGGAGGACGCCTTGGTCGACAAGGGCGTCAGCTGCGACCCTGGCATCATCGACAACGCCCCGTTGCTGAGAGAGCTCCTTGAAGTCAGTGTTCAAAAGTGGCAGCATCGACGCGCCCAGCGCCCAAGAGACCGATTGTGGAGCTGTTCCAACGGGAACGGTTGCGAACCCGGTGACAAGCAGCTTCGCCACGGGTTGCGCCACCGCTTGCCAGAAAGCGATGGCCTCGGCTTGCTCCATCTTCGCTATCGGATCCCATGTTGCATCGCTTCGTTCCGTATGGACAAAGGACTCCACCAGCCGCCTCGCGGTGGGCTGTAGCCCATCAAACACCGAGGTCAGACGCTTCCACGCTGGGCATTGGCGCAGTTTGTCCAGCTGCTCGGCAATCGCAGGCGGCTCGGCATGCAGCTTTCCACGAAGCTCGTTCACGATGCCAGGAATGTCGCTCAGCGTGCTCTCCTGCTGCTCTGGGAGGCACGAGAGCACAAAGCGAACGGCCTCGTCGCCGCTGAAGCGATTCAGTCTGGCTGGTTGGCTGATCTTGGTGATGTTGACGCTGTCAACTTGGCCCTTGAGACCTGGGAACACTTTGATGGAGGCATCGTCCTGCATCGCCCTAGGGTTAAGGAGCACCTGCCGCCCGACTGTTGGCGACCCCATGACAAAGGTCTCAAAGTCCTCAAGACCGTTCATGAGAGCGGTCAGCTGGGTCCGGAACCTACGGCCCAGCGGGGCAAACCTGAACAACTCCTGAAACTCGTCCACAATCAGGAAGACGCGGACTTTGCGACCAGGCGTGGAGGAAGCCGGTTGGATAGTCCCTCCGAAAACATCCTCCCAGCATAGTGGATCCCAGGGGTTGCTCTCCATTTTGCGCTCCAGCTCAGTGTCACGCAGCAGTCCTGCCTGCCACAGTGCGAATTGAACGCACGCAACAGGATGCGGCACGAAAGCTGCTGTAGCATGCCTGGCATCAAACACCGATTGAAGAGACGAACCGTCGAGCTTGACCACGACAACGTCGGCGACGCGAGAGCGCGGAATCGCTTCGACGGCCGCCTTGGCAGCCTTCCAAACGAGCGTGGTCTTGCCGGAGCCCTTGGGTCCGGACAGGAACTTGACATTCGTGGCCGTCATTCGCTGCTCTCGAAAGGCGAGGTCAAAGACGCCCTCGAACACGGCGGACACAAGCTCGGTGCGCTGCTGCGTTCCAAGGAACAAGGACAGCCTCCGGTCAGACTGCGCGGTGCGGAGCGACTTCCACGCAAGCTTGGAAGCCTGTAGCTCGTCGTAGTCTGCAAGCTCACCAGACTGGCGATAGCTCGATGAGTACTTGACCAATGCGTTCATGGCCGCTACGAACGAGTCTCGCTTGCCCTTCTCCTCGGCCTCGCGCTTGGCCTTCTCGGCCTTCTCCTCGGCCTCGCGCTTGGCCTTCTCGGCCTTCTCCTCGGCCTCGCGCTTGGCCTTCTCGGCCTGCTTCTCGGCCTGCTCCTCAGCCTCCAAAAGCAGCTTCCTGGCGTGATCCTGCACTGTGGCGATGGTGGACGGCTTGGCCATGACCTCCGCGAAGCCTCCGGCCACGGACTGCAGGTGGCCCAGCCGGTGCCACTTGGCCAGCTGTGCCTCAACGCCGGGCATGGCCAGAGTCACCCTGGCACGCTGAAGCACGGCGTCGATGTCGGTGCAGTGGGCGAGCTCGATGCTGGCGGTGCCGAGCCTTCCAAGCAGCTCGACGATGTTCTCGTTGTCGTCAGAGCGTAGCCCCTTGGCGGCAGCCATCTCCACAATGAACTGGAAATGGTCTTGCCCAAGCTCCACCCGGGCGCGGGCGACTTCCGGCGAGACGGAGGAAAGAGAGAGCGTTCCAAGGGCCAGCCCCACGGCGTCGCGCCTTGCAGATTCTCTGGGCAGGTGGCCGGCAGCCCCCTGCTTGGCGTCAGTCGAAAACGGGTGGGAGTCCGTCTCCGACGCCGCGGAGCTCAGAGGGCGCACCGGGACGGACCGCGCGCCGCCCGTGCTGTCGTGAAGCACCATGGAACCTGCGCTCCAAAGCGTGCGGCACAGGGGCTCGCCTGCGCCGCCCAGGACGGCGACCGGCTGGGTCAAAGGCAGCCGCGCCGAAACCGCAGAACGTGCGCTTGCGGGCAGCGCAGCCCGCCACGCCAGCCCTGCGCCCCGTGAGCCCCGCGCCAGCATGGCAAGATCGGCACAAAGCGAGGAAGGTCGCCCTCTGTGGGCCTTTCGGCGTCGCGGGCGGCCTCCTGGGAGCCCACTGGCGCAGCAAAGGCGAGTGCGCTTGGCAAGTTCGCCCTCGTCACGTTTTATTGCTGGTCTGCAGCTCTGCCCGATTCAGTCGAGAGCAGAGCCAGCCTTGCCAGCAGAACCGCGAGCAAACCAACAACGCACGGCCGGCCGAACAGGGCCGCGCCTGCCGCCCGGCCATCGCCCAGTCGACCCGCAGATCCGGCCATGCTTGTTGTTCCCGCGTGTGGCGCGTGTGGTGCGTGGTGTGGTCGTGCTCGAGCGTGGCTTGCGCGCTCGGCGGGCTTTGCGAAGCACCGGCGCTGCTTGCGGCCGCTGTCGCGCAGGCTCTCCAACCGCCCCAGGACCGCGCAAGCCCCACACCTCCATCGCACACCTTCTCATCTGCGGGACTTGTGTATTCCCAAAGCAGGTGCCGGGGGCCAGGGCCCTGAAATCGAAATGGCTGGGGTAGCGGCCCTGCCGTCGGCGCCGCGTTCGCAGCCCTCAGCACTGCGCAAGGGAGTCGCGGCAAGGAGTTTCGGGTGGGAAATCCACACATTGCTACAAGTTCGTGCAGTCTATGCCCATCGCTCGGGTTGCGGTGCTTGCCTACCGCCCCGTGGAGCAGACGAGAAGCCAACGAGAGGGTGGTGCTGCGTCTCCGCAGCGTTGCTCCGGGGCTCACCCCAGCCGCAGCTGTTTCCGAGGAAGGTGGAAACAACAACGTCTGGAGGGAGACACCCGAAAAATGAGATTGGCTGGGGGAGGCTCACGGATTCAGTTGGCTGGAGGCGACGACTCGGCGCGCTGCCAAGACCCCTGCCATTGGAAGTCATCGAAATCTGGGCCTGCTGTTTCACCAGGTTGGCGTCGAAACGCTTTTGCAGAAAGCTCGCGAGCGCATGTGGCTCTGCTTTCTATGCACCTCGCCGATCGTCAATCGTTGCGGCCTTCAAGAAGCGAGCGAACCCCATGCTCAAGCCCACGGGGGCTTCCCGGGCGCACCCCCCGAACCGTCTCTCTCGCGCACCCGGTGCGGTGTGTGCACATACTCGCGTGACTCACCCTCCCGTCCCTCGGGCGACCCTGACGGTCCCCGCCGAGCCGAATCTTTAGCCCTTTAGGTTATGTGCGGTAGTGCCTCCGATTCGTCCTGGTGCGTGTGATCGTAGGGAACGGCGATCACGCATCCAGCAGTGGCCAAAAGGGCACCTGCTCGGTGTCCGGCGCCAGCGGGCTGGGAGTGGCAGTGCCTTGCTCGGAGACTGCACCCGCAGGGGCACTGAAACCTCGCAAGCCACCTCCCAGCCTGCCGCGGGATGGGCGGGCGGGTCTCGAATGCGGCTTTGCCCTCACACAACCTCAAAGCCGACCGTAACTGGCCCTGGAGTGCTGTGCGAACGTTCGCACGGCACGGCGGGCAGAGCGAAGCGCACGCTGCGCGCGCCTTGCCGGCGAGCTGCTTGTCTTGGCCGCCAACGCAGGCGGGTAGACTTGAGCTCGAGACCCTGAAAGACACGCGGGGGGCACCCCCAGCACGCTGTGGGGGAGCCGCGTAGCCCAAGAGAGTGTCGGGGCGATGCCAGATGGCTCGCTGCCGGCCCCGTCACTGCCCCCCCTCCGGCGCGTCATTTTCGCCCGCGGCCGACTCACACTGCCGCCCCATCCACGCGTCCCGTTCGCCCTGCCCGGAACTCGCAGGCTGCCATGCCCCGGTGCAAGGTGGTGGTGCCAAATGAGGAGCGGCGCCCTGCCGTCGTGAAGCGAACCGAGTGGGCGTCTCCCGAGGAGGAGGCGGTGATGGTGAGCCGCGTGGAGAAGCCCGCGCGCGGCCTCCACCGCTTCTGGATCATCCTGATCACCGGCGGCATGTTCCACGTGTTCCTTGCTTACTCGCTCATCGGCTGCCTCTTCAGCGAGTTTGTGCTCGGCTGGCCCTGGTACATGTCGCTCGGGGCCTTCCTCGCCGCTTACATCACATACGTATCCATCGCCGCAACGGAGCGCGTTGGCGCGCCCGACCCGCACATTCGCGGCCAGCAGGCCATGGCCACGCTGCGAGACTACCTGTCCCTCAAGTGCGTGATTCCTGACGACGTGGACCTGGACCCCAAGCCCGAGCAGCAGCCCCCCAGCTACATCTTCGGCTCGCACCCGCACGGCATCCACGCCTTCGGCTGCTCCGCCCTGAACTTCGCGGGCAACGACATGGCCCGGTACTTCCCGCGCGTGTGGCACAGGCTGACGGGCGCGATCGCGTCGGTGATTTTTCGCGTCCCAATCGTCCGCGAGGTGATGCTTGCGCACGGCTACAGGGACGCCTCCCGCGCCGTCTGCGAGAAGATCCTCCGCGAGGGCCGCAGCGTCGTGCTCGTGCTCGGGGGCGAGCAGGAGTCCATCCGCACCCGCGGCGGCGAGGACGCCGTGTGGCTGAAGAACCGCAAGGGCTTCGTCCGGCTGGCCATGCGCGAGGGGGCCTCCCTTGTCCCGACCTACTCGTTCGGCCTCGTGGACATCTACGACTACGCCTTTCCCCTGCAGGCGCTGCGCATGTGGATGGTCAACACGCTCCGCGTGTGCGTGCCAATCTTCTGGGGAGTCGCAGGCACGCCCTGCCCCTACGAGCGGCCCGTGACCACCGTGGTCGGCGCTCCCATCCACGTCGAGTGGCCCCCCCGAAGAATGAAAATTCCAAAATTTTCACTTCTTCTATAACCGCCAGCGGCGGTTATATCCACCCTACGGGACACACCTAGGGGTTTTATCTTACGGGTTATCTTATAGTTCCATCTTAATATATGCCATGTCACTGCCCTAGGTATAATCTTATATATTTCCATCTTTTGGCAGCTAAAAATGAAAGAGTATAATAAAATACCCTAGTGCCCTAGGATACCCCCCTTTTTTCAAGAAAAATAATAGATATATTTATAGAGTAATATCAGCGGTTTTATCGGGCCATACTAGGGCAGCCCATATTTTAAAAGGAAATCATTCGGGGGAAAATTTAATTTTCCATTTTTGAGAAGGAAAACAAAAGGAAACCGCCTGCCCCGGTGTGCCACCTTAATTTTAATCTTCTGTTTGGTCCCCATTAATGGGTATATTCAACGGGCCCATCACGTAGTGGATAATAATAAAATTTCAATTTATTGAAATTTATCCTTTTCAACACTGTACGGTTCTTAAAGTTATGGCTCCACAAATCTTACCACAATAATTACAAATTTTAATTAAATCTCTAGGACAAAATTAAAAAATGGGTTAAAGAAAAAAAAAACTATAGTATTATATAATGTCTAATCAAAATATTAATAACATTGTTTTCAGTTTAAACCATCTTAAAAGTTTAGTATCACAAAATCAAGAGGAAGAAGCTAAAGCTTATATAGAAAAATTCTTCTTTCATACAACAGTCGGTACATTTTTTAAGGATGCTCTTCATAATCAATGGACCCTTATACATGAAAAAAATTTAAAAAATTTTATATCATCCGATATTGATAATGATAAAAAAGGAACAAAAAATTTTAATGCTAGAAAATATTTAAACCAGAGCGAATTTATGGGCAAAACTTATTATTTGGATGTAATCCCTAATAGTCCCGATCAAGTATTAGAAAAGGAGGTGACAGTAAAAGGTATTCAATATAATCAAAAGGTTTTAAATATGATGTGTGAGCATCTTCATGATGTTGAAAAAATCCCAAAATTTGAAGAGTTTGAAGACTCTACCAAAGCACAGTGCAAGCTCATGTTAGACCATATAAAAACAGTATGGGCAAATAATGATGATGATATGTTTAAATATATCATTCAATGGCTCTCACATTCATTCCTAGGGCATAAATTAGAGACCTTTTTATATCTCCACTCCACTGAAGGAACCGGGAAAAGTATTGTGTTTACATTTATAAGCCAGTTTGTGCTAGGTCATATGAGGGCGATTATGACCTCAACCCCTGCTCATATAACAAAATGGACAAAGATTTTAGAAGGTACCTCCCTTGTTAATCTAAACGAGATGCCCGTGTCTAGTGATTATAAAGGATTTAACGAAGCTTTAAAAAATTTAACAACCGAGCCGATGTTTTTTCCTGAAGACAAGGGTGATAAATTCTACCGTCAAAAAAACACTTTTAATTTTATTATCAACTCAAATAAAGAAGCTATCCAACTTAGTGCAGATAATAAAAGACGGGTGGTAAGTCTTGATATTAACGAGTGTTATATTAATAATGTTTCATATTTTGAAAAATTAGTGGGTCAATGTTATAATAAAGAGTGCGGAAAATGTTTTTATGCTTTTATGAGAGACTCATACGACCCCAAATTTAAAGCAAATGTTAAGCCTTTAACAAAATCTTATGCGGAAGGATTACAAAAACGGCAACCACTACATATTAAATATTTAAAAGAAGTAATAAGAAAAGGTACCGACTTACAATTAACATGTGACGGTTTTTATGCTGATTATTCTTCATGGTGTAAAGAAAACAAACGGAACCCAAGCGATAAATTAGCTTTAGGTAAATCACTTGAACAAATAGAAGGAATTAAACGGGTCCGTAAATCATCAAAAGGAGTACGAAATTATGTTTACGAAATAAATATCCAAGTAATGTACGATTATTTTAAAACTCAAGATTATATAAACGAGTACGATAATATTATAGTAGAAGATGGAAAAGTCCAAACTATTAAACATAAAGACACATGCGACTTTATTGATGAGGATGATGACCCAGACGACCATAAAAGAAGCATAGCCGACTGCGAAAAGATAATCAAACAACAAGCCGAAGAAATTGAAAAGCTTAAAAAACTACTTGAACAACATCAATTAAATAAATTATCCATAACTCAAGAAATTAAAAAGGAAGTAGAACAAAAAGCACCAGTAGAACCCGAAGAAATTGAAAGCGACAGTGATGATGAAGAAGAACCGCCAAAAGTCAAACAAGTACCAAAAATTAAACCAGTAAAAACTAAAAAAATATCAATGAGAGCCGCAGCTGTACCTGTCAAAGAAGAGAAAGAAAATAAAAACATAACATCAACCACTGTTCAAGCTTCTAAAATAATCAATCCTGAATTAAAAGAAAAGAAAACAAGAAAACCAAGAGCCAAAAAAGAAACCAAAGAAACCAAAAAACCCACAACAATAAAAGCCAAAACCGCAAAAATAGGTATTTCATTTTAAATTATTAACTAACTTTAATTATATTCAAAACAATATAATTAAATTTACTAATTTATTTTTTAAAATCTCTTTCTAATTCCTTAAATTGATCCGTCCCCAACTCACTAATTAAAAAAGTTCTATCCTGCCAAAGCTGGTCCTTTTCCTCTTCAAATCCTTGATATTTTACTAAAAACTGTACCTTCCCTTTTTGTTTTCGTTTATTTAAAAACTTTTCAATTTTATAAACTCCATCTGGTAGTTCTTCTTCCTCATCCTCACTCTCACTTTCAACCTCATTATTTAAGGGTTCTATTTGTTTTTTAGTATATGCCACTCTGTCTTTTTGATTAACCATATATAAAGGGGGAGTATTAGGTTTTAAAATTACGTTCTCTATTTCATATACTTTCGGGTCATATCTTATATCGTTACTTCTAAACTTTTTAGTCGGGTAAGGTTCTCCCGTTTTAGGATGGACGGGATGCTCTAAAGGAATTCGTACCTTATCATCTACTTTTAATAATTCACAAGCATCACCCTTACATTTAGGGTACTCCATTTTGTCAGGAGGTTTAATATTTTCTTGTGATTTGTTATAAACTCTAACAATGTCGGGCAGTAAATCAACCCATTTAAATTGCTTATTTTTTAACATTCCTTTATTTTGATAAACACCTACTAATTTTCCAATTATAAAATTAATATTCTCTACCAGTCCATTTTGACGGCTTCTATATGGTTTAGTATATTTAATAGATGAATTTTTGGACTTGAAATAATCAACCACATTTTTATTTTTAAACTCTGGTCCGTTATCAAATTGAATAATCGCGGGAGGTGTTAAACCATCATTTTTATAAATTTCTTTAAATGCTTTAACTATTTCTTCCCCGTTTAATGTTTTTAAGGGATAAGCTCCTATTTTTCTATTATAATCAGCCACTACTAAAACATACTTAAAACCGTTTTTATCTGCTGGTAAATATAGGACGTCCGCCTGTTGTTGTACATTTAGTTTTAAAATAGGAACATGAACACGATTAGGTGATGAATCTTTATTAAGGTCTTTAGAAATTTTTAAAATTTTTTCTTCTTTATTAAATCCCAAATCCTGTGCTAGTTTTAACCAAAAATTATTACTACTCATATAATATATAATAGAATTTAATATATAAATATTTTATAAATTTTTAAATAATCTCTAGGACAAATAAATTATGGGTTAAAGGAAAATTATTTATCTATAGTATATATAATGAACGACGAAGAAATTGATTTATTAGAATATGTACAAAACTTAACCCGTCAAGATATAAGACCAAAAGATAAGAAGAAACAACTAAAACTGGACGGGAAACCAGTAAAAGCTGACTATTATAAAATTATAGATGAAGAACAAGCTTATGACCATAATACCACAATAGAAATATTAAACGAACTACTTAAACAGGAAGAAGAATACCAAGATAAACTGCTTCAAATTAGTTTTACATATGATGATAAACTAAGCTTTTCAATATCTCACGGATTTTTTGAGGTTAAACAAGATGGAAACTTATACGGCGACACTTATAGTTTCTTTGATGATTACCCCGACACAAAACACAGGGTACAAGATGTAATCACAGGGTTTGCCGTGTTCTATGTTGATAAACCACAAAATGCGGGGGGATGTGATGGAAAATATAATAATTGTCTTTATCATTGTCTACAGGATTCAATGGGGGACCGTGTGCCATGGAAACAAGCCCAAAACATGAAGAAATTTTTAAAATTAAAAAAGAAAGATAAGGTACCTTATGAATTATTAGACCAATTAGAAGAAAAAATAAAAGCGAATATATATATTATGACCGTAGGGTCGTTTGGTTGAACCCACGGGGTAGGTGCGTACCCCTCGGGCGGCTCTGCCGCCCGATGACTCTGCCCAGGGAAAAGGACCTCATGGCCTGCGCCCTGAACCGACACACTTGAGGACTCCCTCGCCGAGCACTCGCTCGCTGCCTTTTCGGCTCCCAGCAACGGGTGCGTACGCTCCACCCAACGCAACAGGCGACGTCGTCGCCCTCCAGTCTGTGCGTGCGCGCGTGAATTCGTTTCCTTTCGGTACGATGCCTTCGCCCCCGCGCATGAACGACGCCTTCTGGGCCGCCCTGGCCGATTCCGGACTCCCGGAATCTTGGGAAGACTGGCAAGTCCTTCCGCAGCTGAGCAGGATGGTCCGGCGGGCGCTCCCCCTGTCCCCGGGAACAGTGGCTGCGCTGCGCTGCTCCCCGTCGTCCGGCTTCCTGACGCCGTCCCAGCCCCCGCGCACTGTCATCGGGGCCATCCTGTCCCGACTGGACACCGGCCCCCCCGAGGCAGGTGCTGCGGCCACGGACCGCCTCCCACTGGAGGCCGGAGGCATGGTTGTTCTCATCGCAACTGATCCCCGCCTCAAAGAAGCTCTGCCCGACTTATCTCCTGCTCTCGATGCCTTGTCAAGCCTCGTATCCGACGCCGAGCTCGCCCGGGCCTGGACCGGGTTTGACACCGCCCATGAGGCGGCCGTTTTCCACGCGAAGGCGCTCGCGCTGGCCCAGTTGCTTGCCGCGTCGGTGGCAGCGGCCGGCCCTGAGCGGCCGGACGGCCAGTCGTCTACCACGCCGGGCGCGCCCGGCTCCGCCCGCGCGGCAGGCACTGCGGTCCCGGGGGAAACCCCACCGGACTGTGACCTGTCGGACTTTGCGGCGGCTTCCCGGACCGCGCCGGCTTCCGCCGGCGGTCGGCGGGTCTCGCCAGCGAACACGCTCGCCGCGGGCGAGGGCACTCGCCCCACGGACCTCCGGGCTCGACTCGTCGGTGCCGTCAGCGCGGCGGCGGCCGACGCTGCTGGCAGGGCCAGCGCGCTGGGCTTTGTCGACGTTGCTCGCGAGCACTGCGCCACGGCACTCCTGCTGGACATGGACCCCAAGGGCCTCCGCTCCACGGGGGCTCCGGCGGACGCCGCTGCGGCAGCCTTCGTGAGGGACCTCGCTACGGGTGCCAGGCCCAGACCTATCGACGCCGCCCGGTTCCTTCGCACCGCGGCCCTCGCGATCTCGAGGATTCGGGACCAGTCCCGCTACGCGCCTCCCGCCTTGGCGGGTGCGGCGGAGGCTGTGTCGGCCACGCTCCGCAAGGCGGCCGAGGACATCGAGACGGCCCTCCTTTCCTTCGGCGACGACGACCTGGCTCAAGACCGTGGTCCCGAGGCCAGCGAGGTCGCGTTCACCAAAGCCATGACGAGCGCCCTGGGCAAGGCGCTGCGCCCCGTGATCGCCGAGAACGCCGTGTTCCTCAGCGTGTGCTCGGTCGGCCCCGCCTTCGGCCTCAGTCTGGCCGTCCTTTCCTGGTCATCGATTTTCCCAGTCACGGACGCGGGCGTCGACGCCACCTGGAGCGAGGCCGTCTCATATCCGCGTCGGCGGGCACCGCCGGACCGCCCGGCGTTCGTCCTGCCAACCTCTCGCGACATTAGCCCGTGGCTTAGCGTCCCCTCCGAGCCCACCCAGGCGGCGACCGCCGCTGCTGCCTCGGGGCGCGGCTCGGCGGCAGCAGCGACGGCGGCGATGTCAACCAGCCGGCCCCTCAAGTCCGGCTCTACCAAGCCGAGGACTGTTACCGCCGCCGTACGGCTCCTCCTCGGCATGTCGCCTCACGAGGCCTCCACGGCGATCTCGGACGAAACCGGCGACGTCGTATGGCTCGAGGTCGGCCGGGCCGCTCCCAAGGACCGCCTTGCTACCCTGAAGCGCCTGGCGGGACGTCCCGAAGCGACGGAGGCTGACTTGTGGGCCCGGCTCGCGGCCGCCGGCGCGTCGGGTACGGCCACCTCTCTCGCCGATCTGCTAAGGGGTCTGCCTCGCGTTGGCCGGTCGGATTTTCGAGGCTCTCCGCGGCGCTGACTCGGCGCCTCCGCGGAGTATTGCGTGAGGAGCGCGCCGTCCCAGCCGACGCGCGCACTGACGCACAGCCGAGCACTAACCGCACACACGAGGAACTGTCGGCCGCGGCCACGCCAGCGCCGCGCGCCTACAACCTCGCCCCGGTGGTCGCGCGGGGACCACGGCGCCGGGACCCCGGCGGGCCCTGGCCGCGTCGGGGGCGCCCACCCGATGGGCGGATGTGCTCCACGACGCGGGCCCGGCCCCTCCGGCGTCGCGCGGCTCCGCCCGGCGGCGCGCGGCCACTGTCCCCGGTCGTTCCGGACCCCACGCCGAAGCCCGGTGCCCTGGGTCGGCGGCGGTCCGCCCACGAGGACGGCCCGCCGGGGGCCCCGCCGGGCAGCACGCCGAACCCGGGTTCCGCGCCCGGCGGGCCCCCACACGACGGGCCGGCGGAGGTGCCCCTGCAGCCTCCGGCCCGTCTGCCAGTCGCCACGCCGTACCGGGCCAGCCCAGCCGCCGAGCGATACCGCAGCTCGCTGACCGCGCCGGCTCCGGTTGTCCCAACGCCCCCACAACGGGTCTCGTCCTCGGGGCAGTCGTGGGCGGCCCCCGGATCCCCCTCTGTACACTTCCAACGCGCGGCGGCCCTCCTCGCCGCTAATGACATGGACGTCCACTCCGTTCCGCCGGAGGAGCTGGGCACATGGCTCGGCGAGCTGTCCCGTTCCGGCGTCCTCGCTCCGGCCGTCGACGCGGCCGCGAACGAAGCCGCGTCGTCGGCCGGCGCCCGCCACGACGGCTCGCCCGGCACGCTGGCGGATTTCCCCGTCGTGGCTCCGCTCGCCAATCCTGACGTGCCTCGGCTCTGCCCTGTCGCGGTCCTGCGGGAGCTCCGACGCCCTGGCGATTCGTCCTGGCACCACGCCTTCGCGTGCGCGCTCCTCGGCGCCCCGGCGGAGCTTTCGCGCCCCGTCGCGGCCTTCCAGCCTCGTCCGAACCGCCTGGACAACGCCGGTACCGCGGACTCTGTCCAGTCGCTACTCCGGCGGGACGCCGACAACTGGTGGATCGTCCCCGTTCCCCCCGGGGCGCGGGCACCGCCGCCGAGCCCCCTCAGCCTTGTCGCGAAGACCAACGGTCGGGGTCGGCTTATCTGCGACGACAGCAGCCGATCCCGCTCGGGGAAGATACGCGGGCCGAACGGCGCCTGCGACACCAGTCGCCTGCCTTTCCCGGCCACCGTGTCCATCCCGGGGGTGGCGGCTTGGCTGCGTACTGCGCCCAGCCCGGCGCCGGGCCAGTCCGTCTTCCTCATGTCGTGGGACATCACGACGGCCTTCCGCCGCATCATGCTCTCGGCCCAAGCGCGGGGGGCCGCGTCTGTGCGGTGGGCGGGCCGCACGTACCGCGTCACCACCTGCAGCATGGGGTCGCGGTGGTCGTCCAGCGCCATGAACGCCATCGTTCACGCGGTGGCTAAGAGCCTCCGCCGCGCGGATGGCCGGGCCCGCGTCGTGAGTTACTGCGACGACACGCTGGGCTACATGGTCGGCACCAGGGCGGAGGCAGACGCCTTCCGCCTGTCGGTCATCCGCAGATTCTCCGCGCTGGGGCTCCCGATGGCTGAGGCCAAGTGCCCCCCGCCGGACACCTCGATTCAGTGGATCGGCCTCTCCATCTCAACGGCCGGCCCAGAGGCCACCATCGGCTACACCCCCGCCCTGGCGGAATCCCTCGAGCAGGAGCTGGCGTCCGTCACGGTCCGCGGGGCCGTGTCGCCTCCTTCTTTGCGGCGCCTGCTGGGTCGCCTTGGCTGGTTGGCGTGCGTCGCTCCGCCGGTCGGGCTCTGGCTACGCCGGCTGCGCCAGGCCCTCTCGGGGGCCGCCTCGGGTGCCCGGTTCTCTCGGGCCGCGGCCTCGGGCGCCGACCGCTTACGCAGTCTTTTCGTACGCCGCGTCTGGCCCGTCTCCGACGTGTGCCGCAGGGCGTTCCCGGACAGGTTTCCGGCCGTCACCCTAATCACGGATGCTTCGTCCTCTCGGGGCGGCGCCGTCGCCCTCGCGGCATCGTCGGTGGTCAACGGCGTCCTGCACGACGGTACGCGGGGCCGTGGCCTCCTCCCCACGGCACTCACCGTCGAGTACGACGCCCGCGTGCCGGCGTCCACGAGGTCGGAGCTGCTCACGGTCGTGCAGGTGGTCCGTTCCAAGGCGAACGCTCTCGCCGGCAGGTCGGTGCGCCTGTTCTCGGACAACATGGCCGCTCTGGCCGCGTCCCGCGGGAAGGCCAGTTCCGTTTCGGCGCACGCCGACGACCTCGGCGAGGCCCTTGCCGCCCTGCTGCTCGACAACCGTATTTTCTTGGAGGCGTTGCACATACCAGGCGTCGAGAACGAAGCGGCCGACTTGATCAGTCGCCACGACTGCGTCTTCACCGAAGAATTTGCGGCCGGCTCTGCCACCTGGGCCACGGGCCTCCGCCACGCGTGGGAGCGCGTGGCCCCCACAATCCGGTCGGCGCGGGTCGATGGCATCATCCTTCGCCCGCGGTGCGAGCGGATCCGAGCTGGTACCGCGTGTCCTGACAGCGGCGCAACGATCTTTTCGGCGCGTGCCTGAAAGCTGGACGTTGGACCCCGACGCGCCCTCGCTGTGGGCGGCGACTGGGGCCGTTCCGTCGTGGGATGGCCTCCTCACATTCTGCGAGGCGGTGGCCCACGCGGCGGCGTTCCACCTCGGAGGCAGCGCACGAACCGTACCGTGCGAGCCGTTCGCAAGCCTGCCTCATCGGTACGGCCCAGGCTATGCCGCCCTGGTCGCCCTCTGCGACAAGACGTCCAAGCGCATCACGTCCGTTTCGGCCGTCCGGTGGTACGCTCACCGCAGCCGCCTCCTCGACCGCGCTTTTCCCCCGCTACGGCTGATTGCCGACGACGCCGCTGCCTTATTCGCGTTCCTCGCGGCCCGCGAGTGCTTGTACCTGAGCGCTGGGACCGTATCTAGCTACATCGGCGCCATCACCGGCTTCGCCGGCCGCACGATGGGCGTCCGCAGCACGCCAGACGTGCTCGCCCACAAGCTGGTGGCGGTCCGGCTCGCGGCGTGGCTGCCGAAGACCGTTGACACGCGACCCCCGGTGCCTCGCCGCGCGTTCCTCGACGCCTGCAGTGACAAGTCCGCGCCCCTGGCATGCCGTCTGGCGCTGGCCTTTTGCTTCGACACGGTGAGTCGATCCTCGGACTACCTGACCGAATCCCGTGCGGACAGCTGCAAGCCTGTCCCCATGCCCCTGGGCCACGTGACCGTCGGCCTTTGCCCCAAGGGTTTCCCCGTGGTGGACCTACGCACCACGGTGAAGGGCGATCGGAAGGGCGTGGTCACCACTATCCGGGCCAGCTGCTCCCCGGGCTCGCCCGAGTGCCATCCATGCGGCCTTAATGCGGCCAAGAACATTCGCGCGTGGGTCGTCTGGCGTCGAGAGCGCGGCGCGTCGCCAGACGAGCCGTTGTGGCGCCTCGCGGACGGCCGGGGCGCCACGGCCAAGGACGTGCTGGACCTCCTTCGGAAGCACACGGATCTCGCCGTATCGCTCCACACGACGAGGATCTCCAGCGCCAGCGAGGCGGTCGCGCGGGGCGGCTTCACCCTGGGCCAGCTCGCCACCCTAGGCGGCTGGTCCAGCGCCGACGCCTGTCGCCGCTACGTCCGCACCATCGTTGTGGGCGCGTCCTGAGCCCAGCCGTCGGCTGCTCTGCAGCGCCCTCCTACTACACCCGTAAGTGGCCATGGGCGGCACGGAGGGCAGAGCCGCTCTGGCTCTGCCCGCCGTGCTGTTGGACTCTCCCTCCAATCGAGTCCTTTCTGCCACTCACGCGTCTGCCGGCGCCAACCTACACAGCTACTTCGGGCCGGCACTCCTCAATACCACCGATACCACAGGGTTCATATATTATGACCGTAGGGTCGTTTGGTTGAACCCACGGGGTAGGTGCGTACCCCTCGGGCGGCTCTGCCGCCCGATGACTCTGCCCAGGGAAAAGGACCTCATGGCCTGCGCCCTGAACCGACACACTTGAGGACTCCCTCGCCGAGCACTCGCTCGCTGCCTTTTCGGCTCCCAGCAACGGGTGCGTACGCTCCACCCAACGCAACAGGCGACGTCGTCGCCCTCCAGTCTGTGCGTGCGCGCGTGAATTCGTTTCCCACCTCTCCCAGCCCTCGGGCAGAGCCGCTCTGGCTCTGCCCGCCGTGCTGTTGGACTCTCCCTCCAATCGAGTCCTTTCTGCCACTCACGCGTCTGCCGGCGCCAACCTACACAGCTACTTCGGGCCGGCACTCCTCAATACCACCGATACCACAGGGTTCAATTTTAAGCGGATCATATGTTAGAGAATCCAGTATGCAATATACCGAAACTATAAGAATTACCCTAAAAGATGGTCATTACTCATTGACAGAAAAACGTACCAG
Source organism: Cafeteria roenbergensis (assembly GCA_008330645.1). Classification (NCBI taxonomy): domain Eukaryota; class Bigyra; order Bicosoecida; family Cafeteriaceae; genus Cafeteria; species Cafeteria roenbergensis. The sequence goes on from VLTN01000112.1 coordinate 23,934, forward strand.
ACTTCAAAAACAGATCGAGGGAAACTGCCGCCATTACCATAACGAACCTGAAAAGAAATTATTAATTTTTCAAAATCATGAAAATAAAATAAGAGCATGGGATGGTGCGACTTTTACTTATGTAGATAAATCAAAGTATACAACCTTAGAAGGATTAAAAATTAAATGTCCAGATGATGAAGATATTAAAGAGTTTTACAACATGACAAAAACAGATTTTAATTTATTAAAAGAATTATCTAATGGAAAATATAACCCCTTTAAATTCTATAATATTATACAATTAGCCGAAGATATATTTTTACAAAATTTTAAAGGTGTAGAACCTGAACCAATAGAACAAGAAGAAGCATTAATTTTAAATAAGGCCATGGGTGGAGGTGTTAGATATGCCAAACCGGGAACCTATAAAAATGCTTATGATTATGATATTAACAGGTTTTACCCGCATTTACAACTGACCTTAAGTGTACCAGTTTCAAAACCAACCTTTAAAACAATTGAAGAATTACCCGACATTTTAAAATATGGAATTTATAAGTGTCAAATTATAACCAAAAATAAATTATTTAAAGCCAACCGCTATAATTTATATACTCATTACGATTTAAACGCAATAAGGGAAACCATGAAAGCAGAAATTAAATTAATAAAAAATGATGGGTGGAACCTTATGCAGTATGAAGGAAAACGGATTCAATTATCAAGACTAGGAAAAGATTATAAAAAGCTTTATGACATATCAAAAAAAGGATGCAAAGTGGCAAAAATGGCGATGAATTGTTTATGGGGTGCCATATCTAGAAGAAAATTTAAATTATTATATACTGATACTTTAAACGAACCTTTAGAGCTAAACCTTAAGGATAAGTTAAGGAAATTAGAATATAGTGATGTTATTCAAGTAGAAAAAACCGACACTTTCAAAGCTTATGCTAATGATATAGGCGGTCGGTTTAGTGTTTTTTTAACAGCAAAAGGAAGATACAAACTAAACCAGATCATCCAGCCACATAAAAAATATATTAAGTATGTACATACTGACGGATGGATAAGCTCTAAAGAATTAGATTTAACTTTAAGCGATGAATTTGGCGGGGTTAGACTTGATAAAAAAGGCGATGTAGAAATTATAAATAAAAACATTAAGAAATATATTTAAAACTCTAGTTAAAATAATTTTAGTTAAATAAAAAAATCTATATTATTATATATGAATAAAGATTCACAACCCAAAAAAAGAGTTAATAACACCCCCGAATATAATAGGATGTATTGGCATAAAATGAGGGTGGAAAAAGGTAAAACATACTGCGAGCACTGCGATTGTAAGGTGGATTTTTTAGGATTTAAAAAGCATTGTACGGGCTTGAAACATAGACTAAAAACCGACCCTGTATTTAAAAAGGAATATACTATTAAAAAGATTGAGCAGAAGATAGAAAAATTAAAAAATTATCTAGAACAATCAGATCACCCCAGATCTAAAGCAACATTAAATAGACAATTAAAAGAGGCGGAAGATGAATTAGAAAGATTAAAAAATGAATAATTATTTTTAAATTCAATTTAAGTTTAATTTAAAAATATATTCTAGTTTAATTATATATGCCCGAAGATAACACCAACCACACCGTACAAATTAAATTAAGAACTCAATCTTTTTTAAACATATTTGAAACCGCACCCGTTTCCTCTCTTGAAATCCTTAAGGAAATTACGAAACATTTAAAACAACTTCACCCACAACTTAAGCCCGAAAGACCAAAAAGGGTAAAACCTACAGCAGAGGAGGAAATAGAAAAGATTAAGGTAAAGATTGAAGAGCTAAAAGCAAAACTTAAGGAAAAACAGGAGGCTAAAAAACAGGCTAAAAAACAGCCTAAAAATTAAATTTTATCTAGGAATTATTAATTTAACATACTTAAATAAATAATCTCTAGTCTATTATATATGGAAGGTAGAAGAATTTATAAATTACACTCAACCGATCACGAAAATGTATATTACGGAAGCACTAAACATCCATTAAACCAACGATTAAGTAAACATAAAGCCGATTATAAACAATGGCTTGTTAAAGGCGGCACATGTACAACATCACGAGTATTATTTGAACGAGCAGCAACTCCTGAAAATGTTAAGATTGAACTGATGGAAGAAGCAACAGAATTAAATTATTTAGAACGGGAGCGGTACTACATAGATAATTATAAATGTGTAAACAAGAATATACCATCTAGAACCGTTAAAGAATATTGTAAACAATATTATCAAGACAACAGAGAGCAACTATTAGAAAAGATTAAAGAATACAATCAAACCAACAAAGAAAAATTAAGAAAAAAAAATATTTGTGAGTTATGTGGTGGAAGTTTTACACATGAAAATAAATCACATCATTTAAAAAGCAAAAAGCACCAATCAGTATTAAACCACGAAGTATTATAAATTTACTTTAAAATAATAATAAATTATTGTTTTAAAATAAAATCTCTTCTAGAGTCCAGCTTGTTTAATCATTTTTGAAGCTTCAGGAGTGAAACACCGTACTTTTTCATAACCTTCTTAATAAGCTCCGCCCGTTTTTTTTGTGCGGGTGAGGCCTTACGTTTGGCTTTTGGTTTGGTACCTAATCCTTTAAAAACGGTATTATCGCTCCATCTCTTACCTTCTATTCCATTTTTAATCATATTTACCCCAGTGGCCAGGAAATCAAGAAGGAATCCGCCCACTTGCCCTGTTTGTTCAAAGTTTTTGATGTCTGCTGCCAGTGTCCCTTTATGCTTTTGAGTTCTATTTAAAAGAGTTTTTGTTTTTGTTCCTGCACCCATAGGTACAAAGTTGAAATTATCGTCCAAAGTGTAGTTCATTATATATATACACTTAGATAATATTTTTTTAAGTTAATATATAATTTTTTTTAATCATTCCAAGATGGTCCACCTTTTTCTAAGACATCCAGCCGCTTGCTTAATGATTGAATTGATTTAATTAAAAGGGGAATAAGATTATCGCTTAAATGGTTATTTTCTTTTACAAGTTCCACATTAACACCTGCTAATTTACTAATTTTTTCAACTTCACTTTTTACCAAACCATAATGATCATTGCCCTCATCATCTTTAAATTTTACAGCTTTAAGCTCATTAACAAACTTTAACCCTTTATCTAAAGATAATATATTATTCTGATTTAATTTTAAATCTTGTTTCACTTCTCCTGATACTTCTAAAGGTTGTACATTTGAAACTTTTGAACTTAGGGCTTTAAAATCTCTTTTTAATCTTTCCATTTCTAAGCACTTGATTTCATCACATTTTATTTTTTTACAGTTTAGATCGTGGGTTAGTAAAAAAGTTCGTAACCTCTAAATTATTTATTTTTCCATACTCTTCCTTAAAATAAATGTTTGATTCTTCAGGGGTTAAAAGCTTTACGGCTTCAGGTTTTTCCTCTTTATTAAATCGCCGTTGAAATTTGATATTATTAGACATTATATATAATATAACTTAGATTATTAATTTAAATTATTTTATATTTTAAAAAATGGTTTCTGATTCAATGCTGTCACTGTCGCTTTCACTTGATTCACTTGAATTATAATCATTAGTTTGAAGTATAGAAGATTTTATATAGCTCTTAAATCTTTTATAATCTTTTATTAATTTATTTATGTCTTCGCTTTGACATTGTTTGGGTTTTTCTAGTTTTCTAAATAATGTTAGATAACCCATAAATGCGTACAGACTAAAATCCTTAATTTTATTATTTTTTTAAAAATTCTATAAAATCTTTTAGATGTTGCGGTATATCACTATAAATTCTCATTAAAAATAATTAGAAAATTATTATTAATTAGACATAATTAATCGAATCTTTTATATAACCTTTATATTTATGATAACTTTTAATTAGGAAACTTGTTTTATTCTCTTTTTCTACAAGGTACTCTCTACCCTCTATAATAAAATAGTTTGTAAATGATATATCACTGCACTCTCTAATATTTCTTAATTTTAAAAAATTTATATAACCTTCTATATATGGGGGTACATCAAAATACTCTCTCATTAAAAATAATTAGAAAATTATTATTAATTAGACTGATCTCTAAAAGTTTCTTCTATAATAAAGCTGTTTAAATAAATAGTTTATTTGTTTTAAACTGTTCCATGCTTTTTTTTTATCATCATCTATAAAATAATATCTAAATTTCTCCAGCTCTCTTAGTGTTTCAAATATCATTTCACATTTTTTTTTTTTCATCTCCGTCCATATATATTAATCTAGAATATTTATTTAATTATACTGCGTAACAAATATTTAAACGGTTTCTTATCATTTTTTCAAGTTCTTCGTATGAGTGATAAGTTGTACATACACTTTTAGTCGGCAAAGATTCTAAAAAGCTCTCTCTTCCTTTTCGTATGGCTTCCCGTTTTTCTGTGTCGTGATCTTCTAAAATTTTATTAAAAAACTCGCTATCAGGGGCAGCAATGCACACCGCATCATGTGAAAAAGAGCTGGCCCATGTATAAGAAGAGGATAAAAAAAGAACTTTTAATTTTTTATTATTTTTCATTTGAGTTTTTACAAATGTTTTTACTTTGTCCGCACAACTTGAATATAAAAGATCTAGTTCAAAAAATGAGTCGTTTTTCTTGGCATTCTTAAGTCTTTTTAATTCCTCTTCAGTGACCAGGCTTGTTAAATACTCGTCTACATCTATAACCATGTACTGCTTTTGGTTTTTTAGTTTGTTATATAAAAAACCCTTACCACCTTTTGGAGGGAGTAAAAGAACCTGTTTTCTTATGTTTTGTACCTTTCTAATTCTTGGGCGGATACATGACCGATAAGTATGAACCGCTAGAGGAGTTAGGATATTTAGAGCCATTGTAATTCCTGAAGTTGTTGCACTTGCACTTGATATTTCCATTATATATATATATAATGCCTTAGATAATATTTTTTTATCCTTAAATCAATTTTCATTTTTTAGTTTTACATCTACATCTGCCACCTAAAAATGTTTTTAACTCATGTGCTTTAAGATGATCGGATGGTGTTCCCGTTAGTTTGAAAGGGAATTTATATTTTGAAACATTAGGAAGGAAAGAAGAAGTTAAAGCCAGCGGATCATGTTCTATAATATGAGTCTGTACATTTTTTAAATTATATTTACTAGACCTTAAATTATTAAAATTAACCGCGGGATTAAATAACACCGCTTTTAACTGGGTAAAATTTAGATAATTCTATAATCATTCCCCCGCCTAATGAGTGTCCCGTTAAAATTATATTCGCGTTTGGGTATTGTTTAATAGCGGCTTCATAAACTTTTTTAAGTTCTAAAAATCGGGGAGAGTTAGATAATGTACCTTTAACTATGGCCACATCGTCGTTTAAATCATCCTGGTTAAATTTGTCGGTTCCTCTTACTGCTATAACTATATTATTATTTTTTTTGAATACTCTAAGTCTAAGAGTTGAATATATGTTTTTCCATCCTTCTAAAGTTTTTACGGGGTTATTATAGGTAGATTGTGCTAATTTCACTATTTCTTTTAAGTTTTGGTTTATATCACTAATATTTAAGGTTGGTTTATTTATTCGTCTAAATCCTTCGGGTATATCTTTCACTAAGTTCCATAATGGTTTAATGAATCCTGCTTTTTTTCCTTTTCCTTTTGTTCTACCTTCCCCCACAATTAATTTTTCTTCTTCTTCATCTTTTTTTACTTGTGCTTTTATATGTTGCCATAAATCATTCCATTCATCGTGTGTAAATCTAGTTCTTGACCATTTTGTTTTTAATAATTTATTTAATTCTTTCGCTTTGGTTGTCTTGATGCTGTTACATTTTCTTTCATATTGAAAAATACATCCCTATCCAAACGTTTAATTTCATCATCAGATAATTCTGTTTTTAAATCTTTAATTCTTTCTTTTATTTTTGGTGTTAAGGCCGTAAACCATTTAGCAGGTCCAGCTGCGGGTGTTTCTTTTACATCTTCATCATCCGCATCTTCTGAGTCGCTTGTGATGACTTCATGAAGTCGTGCCGCATCTTCTGTGAGCATATCATTGTCCGCTGAAGATGCAGCAGCTGCAGCAGCAGCTGCGGGAGTGGGAGCAGGAGCAGGAGCAGGAGCAGGAGCAGGAGCAGGAGTAGCAGATTTTACGGGTATGCCTTGAATTTGTTTTATAGCATATTTATTTATGTCTTCATATGGTGATGAATTGGAAAATTTTGATGTATCAAACCCTAAGTCACCTAATAAAATTAGTTTTTTGGGTACGGAAATTCCAAGCTTTCCATTTCCATCTCTTGTGAAAATTTCAATTAATCGATCTTTTGTTTTTCTCTCCATTGCCTGGACTTCTTCGTCTAATTGTGAGTTTGGTGCATCTTTTTTACCTATTATTTTAAGTAAATCGGATACATATCCAATTAATCGTTCTTGATGCTTGTCGGAGAATTGTGGAGAAGTTCCAAAAGGTACGATCAATTTTTCTTTAAATCCTGTCATATAATTTTTTATTGCTTCTTCTGTTGCTGCTGGTAAATCTTCAGTTAAAACTATATCATTCAGCCGCTTAATTTGGCCTCTTAAAATTTCAAAGCTTGGATTAGGTTTTTTAAATTCATTAAAAGATGAATAAATTAAACCTCTTACTTCTTGACCTTTTCGTGATTCTCTTAAAATCATATCTAAAGGTTTATATTCGTCCCGTTCAAATTTTTCAAGCACTACCTCCTGTTTTAGTTTCTCTTTTCGTAAAGATTCATCAACCCCTCTTTTAAATAATTCGTCATTGTTTGAAGCTTCCGCCCTGGCTTTGTATTGTTCGCCACGTTTGATCGCTATGTTTAATAAAAAGTTTCTCAGTGAGTTGTCCATATATATAATAAGTTAGATATTAAATTTTTAGATTAATATTTTTTTTGATAAACAAAAAACCTAAATTATATTATATGAAGCTCACACAACGGAATATTAAAAAGTTTAACAAGACTAACCGATCAATTTTAAACCAGCTTAACTTCGAACATGGTAAAACAATGCGGCTTAATGGGTCTTATCCTTTGAGTTTATGGGCGAGTGATATAGATTTATATCAAAAAATTGATTTTACGGGAAATATGATTAAATTATTAATGGAAGCGGTATATAATATTTTAAAAATGATAAAAAAAGACCCGATTATAGAATTTTCCAAGCTTAAAATAGGAGATAAACCGATTAGAAATATAGACGATGCTCTAAAAGTTTTAAAATCTTATACAAAAGTATTTTAATTTTACTTAATAAAACCTCTATGAAATGGTTAAAATTAGATTTATTTTTATTTTCTGGGGAATATTTAGAGGATTTGGACTATTATCTATGATTTTTCAACATCAACAAATTTAGCGGATGAAGATTTTAAAAAATTATTTTTATGATGAGTTTAAATTATATGTTAAAAAGAAAAATTATGTTAAAGCATTAAAAAGATTAAATAAAATTGAAAATAAATTTGATGATATTCTAAAACGACTCATTTATTGGCTTTGGGTATTTGACCATCTCACGGCTTAAAAGTGTTCAAGACTCTAAAATGAATAGTAAAATTAAAAAGTTTGTTTTATCAAATTTAAAAGAAGATATTTTTTATAAAATTGGCGGCATATGATGAAAGATTAAGTAACGGGAAATTAAAATATTTATCTGATATCCCTAAAAATGATAAATAACTTAAATAAAAAAATTAAATGATAAAATTATTTCTTTGGTGGATCTATCCAAAATATAATTAAATATATATTTTAATGCATGTAAAATTTTAAATGTTTTTTTCTTAATTTTTTTTAATAGGTGCAGAATTTTAAAAAAAAATACACATAGACTATTTTTTTAAAGCTAATTTTAAATTACCTCTTTCAATTTATTTTAAACGGCTGTCAAACTAAATTATTATAATTTAAAAATAAAATCTATCTTTTTATATATAAATGAGTTATTAATGAGTTAAAAAAAGGTTATCCAATTGCGGAGAATAAAACTTTAGGACGGTAACAGTAAAAGTAAATTAATTTATTTTGATCCGAGTTATGAAATGGACGATGACGAAAGGTACGGATTATTTTCATACAAATGGTAAGGATCTTTTAGAAGTTATTCCGCCAAGTATTTCAAGATAAAGGAAATAGACAGTGATAGATATTTTATTAGCGGTCAAAGTGGTTCGGGTAAATCTACCTTTGTGGTACAATTAATATAGATAAATACACCAGAGCAGGAATTAAGCATTTTTTTGCCATAACAGACAAACCAGACCGCCGTTTTGGTAAAATTAATATTTAGATATTAATGATTTTGTGATTCCTTATGAAAATGAGGATGAAGAAGAAAATTAAATTATATGAAAAAAGAAAAAATTAAATTCAAACATCTTAAAAAATTTCTAGAACCTGAAGAAGTGTTAAAAGAAGAATTAAGAACTAATGATTTAAAGGTTAAATAAAGGACCAAAAAACATGGTTATGCAATTAAAGGTGTTAGTAACACGAAGATATAGCGTTGAATATTTTTATAAGATCCGTTATATTTTGTGAAAATGAATTACGAAAAAAAATAAAGATGAAATTACATTTGAAGTTACGGGATCATTTATGAACACAAGGAAGTGCATATATAAATGTAATATGATAATAAGCCAACTAATACGAGCACACAAGGAGGCCACTCTTCGATCTTATCAAACAGAACACGACTACATTAGATTTATTTTAAAAAATCAACTCTTATCAACGGGACAGGACTTCTTAAAAATTATTTAGGATTAAAAAAAAGACAAAGGGACTGTAGATAAATATTATTAAATCGGCGGTGGTTGTTATAATATAGATATAATCATTTAACCACTCACACACAAAAACGTGTTTAATACGACACTATATAGAAATAAATAATAAAAAATTATCCTCTTTGTTTATATATGTTAAAGAAGCAGATAATAAAAAATTTATTAAATTAACAGCTCTAATCCTTCAAGAATTACGGATTTATGGCACTCAACATTACCAAATGAAACGAATTAAATGTTATAGAGATTATGACGACATTATTAATGTGTAAAATATAAAATGATTATTTATGAAATGATAACAAATTAAATAATTTTTATCCTAATCACAGAGGGAGGTTTTTATATGGTCATTACTTGTGCTTTAAGTATGGGGTCAGATAATGACACAGTTTAATTTTTGTTGATTCCCTTACGGAGACAGACCAGATGTAAGATCCAAAAAAGGTACGCGGAACACAAAGAAAAGACCTTTATAAAAGAAGAAGAAAAAGCTTATAATTACTGTTAGAAAAGTGGGT